>JAWMAG010000012.1:14270000-14287500 GCA_037013455.1 Ceratitis rosa
CTTTAAGGTGAGTTAAATTGTTGCCTAATAAATGAATTTCAAACAGATGGCAACTCTGTAAAAATTAAATTTATTCAACACAATTTTTGCAAGTAAATTCTTTTCTATACGTAGTGCATTGTAAAAATTATATTTTATAAAACATGCGTTCACTTAAGAAAGTGGCAACTCTATTACAAAAAAAAATTTTATTTAAAATGTTTAACTGAATTTTAATATTTTAAGTGAATTACACATATTATTTATTGATAAACTCTCTATTGAAAATATAAGAGTTTTCGATTTTTGAAAAGGTGGCAACTTTGTTTGCTAAAATTTTATTAATTAAATTGTTTCTGAAAAATTTATTAAATAACTAAAATAAAAAATATTAGGATACTACTACTGATATCTAGACCGAAAAATTCTGCACTCCTCGTTAAATAAATTTTAATTTCCACACAACTCTTTAAAAATTGTGTTAGATTTATTTTGTTTTTATTAACTGTTTTCTACAATAAAATTAGCTACGTGGTAACCCTATCCCAATTTTTTTTTTAATTTTTACCTGAATTTTCATATTTGATGTAAGTTACACATTTTATTTACTGATAAACTCTATTGTGAAAATAGAAGAGTTTTCGTATTTTTAGAAGGTGACAACTTTGTTTGCTAAAATTTGATTGTGTAAAATGTTTCTGAAGTATTTTTGAAAAAATTAAATTAAAATAAAAGTTTGAATGCTACCTGATATCTATACCGAAGCACTTTGCCCTCCTAGTTAAATAAATCTCATTTTCCAGACAAGCGGCAACTCTCTCGAAAATTGTTTTAGATTTATTTTTTTTTATTTTTTCTACAATAAAATTAGCTTTATAAATTATTTGGGACACTGTAAAAATTATATTTTATAAAGCGTACTTATAAAAGTGGTAACCCTATTCCCAGATATTTTTTTAATGTTCAATTGAATTTTATAATATGGAGAGAATTCCACAAATTATTTTTGAATTTTTTTCTTAATTTCTCCTAATTTTTCTACTATAAAAAAATATTCGCTCACTTAAAACTCGTTTCAAAAAATGTACTTATGTTATTGTAGGTTTTAACAACTTTTAAATTTCTATATATTTGCATATTTACATATGTATATAGTGCAATAATTTTCCCGTAGATTTTCAATTTTCTGCCTATTAATTTTATATTTCCCACAGCGATATTTATAATAACGAAAAACAAAAAAAAAAAAGAAAAAACTGATACCAGCTTGAGCCCTCTAACTGTATAGTAACTGCCAAATAATTTTCCTTTTTATATTTTACAATTTTCCATATAATTTTTCCAACTAATATGCCCCAAAGGCCAAAGTTGTCACATAAAATATATATTGGCCACAAGCGACAGAGTAACATATTGCCCTAGTTGCTACTTAAAAAAAAAAATATGTATGTATATATATATATATATATATATATGTATGTATGTTTGTATATACGAACAAAAGATGAATATGAGTTTTGGTTAACAAAATATTGCCATATAAATATTTTTTTTTCCACATTGGCCATGTCTGTTTGGCAGCAAGTTTTGCGAAGTTCAAGGCAAATTTTGAGTAAGTAAAAGAAATAAAAATTTTGAGCAAAAATCTTTTGCTATTCAACAGTAGAGACAAAAGCAAACATAGACAAACATATGTCCATATATATGTACACTATAAAGTGTAAAAATACATTTTGTACGTATATTTGTACCGCTCAAACACCAATGGCCCGAGACGCGTCTCGAATAAAATTATTTTGCAAATATTTATTGATATTTTTGTTTTGTTTTTATTTACAATTCACACGATTTACTTTGGGTCAAAATTGTTTTGCAGCGCCACTCGTGCTGTACCCTTGCATTAAATATATTTATATAGTAAAATAAATATACAAGTTTTGGCGCACTTTGGCGTATGAGTAACTTTTTATAATGGAGCACAGTTGAGTTGTGCGGATTTTTCTTTCTCCACTGCATTTATTTACTGCAATCGTATTTATTTTATTTGATTTTAGCTATCGAATAACCTTTTATAAAAATTTAATGCTCTAAATTTAGTACGCCATTGTTAATAAATGTTTATTTTTGCTTTCAGTTTGTTACAAAGCTTAATTTGTATTTGCCTATTTTTTGCTTTTTGTTCTTTTTTCCTTAGTGCTTTGTATTTGTTGACCCAAATTCTGCGTATCTATTTCACGACAGTTAAATGGATTTTAACAAATGTTTGCATGCGTAGAATTCTGCAAAAACTGAAATTCTCAATTTAGTAAAATTCTAGGAAAAGCAAATACTCGTAAAAGGGGAAAAGGCAGCGATTGGACTATATTTGATAGAGTATTTTTTTTTATTTTTAATCTACGTTGATGTGTTCATTATTGATATGGTCAATTAATAAGAAAAATGTTAACAATATTCTCTGAAAAAATTTATTTAATTTTTTTCCATAAAAATGGTTTTTAACCAAATAACTTTGAAATTTTTTTATTTAAACTTTTTGAAAACTTCTTAAATCAATTTAAAGCAATATGCTTTTTGACAAATTTAGTTGAACTTCGATAAAATAATTTGAATTTAAAGCAGAGAGAAAGAACAGTCTTCTTGTATTTCATTTAAGGATTAAATATTAATTCTCACATCAGAACATTTCAGTTGTATGGGGGATATATGTATAATATAGCCCTCCGATTGCGATAATTTTCAGCACCAATATGTAATTCCGACAAATGATCATAGAAATGCATCTGTGTTCTTAGTTGGGTTGAAATATCTCATAATCTGAGCGGCTAGTTTGCGTACAAACAGGTGGGCATATGGTCAGGCGGACATAGCTAAATCAACTTAACTCGTCAGTCTGACCCGATTAGTATACAACTTTATGGGTTTTTCTCTTCTCCTTCTGGTATTTAAATACTTCTGACCAAACTTTGTATACCATTACATTCACATGAAAGGTATAAAAACGATTTGTGTTAAAGGACCATTGAATATTGGGCAGGTGCGTATTTAAAGATGGAACTTCGATGTTCTAAAGTTTAGCTATAAAAGACCTTCGCGCAATTATTGACGAAAAATTAAAGAAAAAATTTATTCATTCACTGGCTGAACTTCTGAAGTCTAGATATGCAAAAGTTAACCTCCTGGAAATTCTCTTTTCGAAAAAATACAAACTAAATGGAGGCCATAGTAACAACTTTTATTGAGCTTTTTCTGCGCGATTACAGTAAATTATTATTCATGATTAAATTAACATCTCCAAATTTTCAGGTATTCTTCCATCGCATTTAGCTGATGTATCTTTTAGCGACTCAGAGAATTTCTAGTTAAAGTGGCTACTAAACAGCAGCTCGCTTAGACTGCTAATCAAAGCAATGTACAAAGTTTGCTAAACTGAGCAATAGACGTATATTTTCAGCCGCTATTTTGTTGAAGGATTGGCGTCTCTAGAGACTTTAGCTCACTTGCACTTTAAACTATTCCTACTAAAAGACGTAAATATCATTCGCTCTACCGAAGTCCAGTAGATAGCAGGCTCAGTAAGGTCGATGAGTGTTACAACAGTATTATATGGTTGCAAGGCGGTCAGTGGCAAAAGGTGGGGTCCAAAAAACTTTCCTATTTCACGGCGTCACCGTAAAGTGGCTGGTATTCTCGAAAGGACCACTTTCAGGAGCAAACTGAAAATAGCTCTTAGGGGTCTGCCTTTATACTACCTCAAAAACACTGTTAAATTCTATTCGCGAAATGAACTGCAATGCAATCAGATTGAACGCAACGTCTTGAAGGGATGACATTCACACAGTTTCCGGAAGAACTACAAAATTCAATTGTCCTGAATCGGGAAGGAGTAACCAGCTTTATAGACGGTTCAAAACTCGATGGAATTCACTCACAGATGCTTTAATTTTCGATAAAATTACATTCATTGATTGACGTTTTCGGGGTTTCGTTTAAATGGAATTGTTTCAGACCATATATTTTTTGGAAATAGTGAAAAAGTTACAACAATAGTTTTGGACGGTAGAAGTTATAGCTGCTATTTCGGAAACCACCACGTTTCCTCATCAGACTTCTTTTTCCAGACACCTTTGTTCGAATGGGATTCGAACTTGGGATGCCTACAGTACGAGCCAATGGTTATCCCATTAAGCTACATGTGTGCAGCTTTCACTTATTGTTGTTTTTCACTTTTTTCCTTTTACCTCCATATCCACGATCAGGTGCTCATATATTCTGTAGCTGTAAACTTGGTGCGATGTAGGTGTTTGTGCGAAGAATTTACTAACAAATATTTTAAGGCAACGCCTTTTTTATTATTAGAAAATTTCGTTTTTTTTCTTCCTAGGCTCACAACAGTTAAGATTTCCATACCGAGTAAATGACCTTCACTCTTAAGACTAAATTATGTTTTTATTGTGTTAATCTGTTTGTATAGGCTTTTGTTTATATTTGTCTTTGAATGTTTATTCTCTTTTCAAGAATTTTTATCTCTTCTTTTGCTCTTAGTTAAACTACATACATACACAAAGTGTGGCCATTAAGCAAAGCAAGTGGAAAAAGGATTGTCAATAAAAGGATTATTATACAAGAATTCCTTGAAATTTTAAGAGAAAAGAAGAGTATATATACTCGTAAATATATAATTGACGCTTTGTAACCGCTGAAGCGATTTCCGGCCGAGTTCTTCCTCCAATTTGTGGTTTTGCGCCTTGATGTTTTTCCAACAGTTCATAGTAAGCCACCTCCGAACGGCTTTTTTTATAAGGCACCTTTAGTTCATGTCAGAAACACACTCGGAGGGGTTGACATTCCCTGCCGAGGAGCGACAGAAAGTAGAAAATATAACTTAATTTTTTATTTAAATTAATTTTCTATAACTTTTGGTTGTTGGTCGTACTAGGATTTGAGCCCCAGCCTTCCGAATGACAGACGCAATGCTAGCCACTCGGCTACTGCGGCCGCTTTTATTTCAATAATGTGGGATGGCGCGTTGTCATGATGTAAAATCTCGTTTTCCCTGGTTTCCAAAAAATTTTTGGTAAACACTCCTTCGCAGTTACCGTCTGACCCTTTTTCAGTGGAATAGCAGCTACGATTTTAGATGGGGTGAAGTGAACTGACATCATTACTTTTTCTTCTGTTTTTTGTTGCATAGATTTTCCGGGTGGGCTGGTTCCTCTTGGATTCCATACCACGGACTGCTGTTTGGTTTCTAGATCGTACTTATAGAACCAAGATTCGTTACCTGTAACGACTGTACTTAGGTTGCTAGACTGCTAATTTTCGAATTTGTTTCGGAAAAATTGAGCAAAATGCACTCGAGCCTCTTTTTGGGACTCATTTAATTTCGTGGTATCCATGGAGTAGCTTTCTTTGTGTATCCCAGATACAGCCATGACATTCAAGCCCAATTCATTAGCAATCATTTCTTGTGTCAATCGTGGGTCTTCGTTAATTTTGGACTTCACCAGAGCTACAGTGACGTCATTTGCAGAAGATTTTGGTCGACTTTCGCGGGGCTCGCCCTGTACGGAAAAATATCCGGTCTGGAAACTTCGGAACCACTTAGAAATTGTCTTTGAATATGGTACAGTCGTTCCATATGCATTTTGGCATGCACTGAATATTTGTATTGGCTGTAAATTACGCCGAAACTCGAAGAGTCACATGGCGAATTTCTGTTTGCGTTGGTGGTGGAATTTCGTCTGACCTATCCTCAGTTAGTTTGCGTTTTCTCGTCTCCATTTCAGCCTATCATTTTAAAATTTGAAAGGAAGACTAATAGATTAATTGCAAAGGATTTTGTATTTTTAGATTTAACAAAAACAAATTGAAAGTCACCAACTGACCGAACTTTTGTTACTCCCCTTGTAGTTAGAAAAATAAAAAATTACCGAATACATACCTCTAAGAGCAAGCTCCATTATACTCATTTTGAGCGAAAATTGTGCGGCACATAAAAGTGGATAACTCGCACTAAACACTGTGGATGACAAGGAAATTACGAACTACGACACTAACGCCACAAGAACTAATAATCGTTATTAAAACTATCTGCCAGCAATCGCCATTAAGACTCGTTATCATCTGCCGCAGCAAAAGGAGCAACTCAATTACCTATTTTATCTGCTGTCAGCCACATTATCTTTTAATTTCTTCAACTAGAAGACGATACTCGAATGAAGTGAAGACCACTTTCTTGGTTCACATCTTCATTGCGAATAAAGAATGAAGCAAACACAATTAGCGTCAATCGTTGAGCGTAAAGTTGGCTTGCTGTTTTAATTTCCAATTTGTAATTACTTTCAGACAACATACAATTTTTATTTTATTGCCAATATAGTAGAGTACATAACGTTGTTGGGAATTTCAATGTCCGTCCACTTAGGGTGGTATACTTGTAAGGATAATGCTTGCCGGTGTAGTAAAAACTGAAAGCCAAATTGAAGGTAACTAATGAATATGTGGCAGTTTGCTATCCTTTGTATCCTGCCTCCACACTTCACACGCGCGGCTCGTTGTTCAACGAAGCTTAAACTCCTAAGAGTTGCCACTGAGTTGCTGTAGTATCCTTCGCAGAGTCGCTACTCTACTTTAGTTGTTTGACTTTTCAGACGTGAACAAGCCAACCGCCATTGTTTCGACTTTTCTACAAATTGTAGGCACTAATTTTGCTTTCCTCACAGACTTTTGTTCAGCGGAAGTAGAATAATAATTTGAAGCTCTGCCGCAGAGAAGAGTAGCAAAAAGTGTACTTTTATTTATTTGTCATTTTGTAGCCAACACGCTTATTTTAGTTTTGCGTTTTGCTGACAATTTTTTCACTTGTTTCGTTCATAATAAGCACAATGATTTTTCCTCGCCTCCTTCAGCTGACAGCGTCAGCTAAACCACAGTTTAACTGTCGTCCACCGTAGTCACACTTAATTCCCCCACTCAGTTTGCCTTCGGCGGCTCAGTTTAGCTTTGTTTATCACTGGATATGGTATGGCAGTGGTGTGAAGTCATTAAAATATAGCCATGTGCTTGCTTGTTGTCGTCTTCTCGGTGAGCATCCTTTTGTTTGTGGCCTATAGAAAGTGGCAGTTTTGCGTTTTCTGCCACATAATTTTCGCGCTTTAATTATACATTCCAGCAGCCACAAAATATTCATTATAATGACAATGATTTTTGTGAAATTTTCACTTCGAAAGCACCAACGCCCTTACTCCATCTATAACAGTGAGTTACCATGACGGTGTAGTTTGACGTCTGTTTGATGTCGGACTACAAAGAGGTAAGTTGTTGCTGGGCTTGTAATGAATTTCTATAGAAATATAGAGATGGTTTCAGAAGAATCTTTTGAAGGAACTATTTTGCATTAATTAGTTTGAGTAAACATTTTTTTTATAAAAAAAGAATATAAATATATATTTTTAGACGTATAGTTTTCATTGAGGCGATGCTCATTACAAGGTCGGCCGTTTTCAACTTTTATTTGATTTATACCCAGTTTGATTCACCATTTCATAATAAACAGACTTACTGTGGAAGAACGCTTGAAGGTCGTGTAAGCGCTTCGTGCGCTGCTTTCAATATTCGATCCACATAATCGTCCAGTAGAGAAGGTAATACGAGCAACTATGAATCGGTGTTACATCACGTTTACTCCAGTGGATATTGCGCATTCTCAGAGCGCATCAAAGGCGCTATAGCTCCTGTGGAGAAGACCCGAATGAGTCTATACGTAATCGCGCCAAGCAAATAAAACTTCCCCGTTCCACTTTATGGAAAGTTTTGCGGAAGGATTTTGGTTTGCGTGCTTACAAAATCCAACTCGGGCAAGAATTAAAGCTGAACTACCATCAAGGGCACGTTCGATGAATGCGCTCGAACGAGTTGACCTATTTTCACAAAAAAATCTTGTTCAGCGCTGACGCTCAATTTTGGTCGAATGGGTGATGATCATCCAAAAGTCATTGATTGCTCTAGGTGAAGAGGGAATCATTAGTCTATATTTTTCAAGAATAAATTCAGCCATAATGTTACCTTCTATGGGAATGCTTTAGAATCACGGTTTATGACTTTTTTGGTGTCTGAATTAGTGGATGTTCAGGTGGACGAGCTTTAGTTCTTACAAGACCGCGTAAGTTGCCATACAGCTGCTGCGAAGTTCAGAATAGCTGATTCCACGGCCTACCACATTTCCGACCAATTAAGCGAATCAGAGAAATTGACTCCTTTGGACCTTGTTCCAGCATTCGCAAGGAACCTTAGCTAAGTAAATTTTACTAAGCAAACAATATACAACTAAAAAGCTGTTGTCAAGAGATATACGACATACTCGGGCCGAAAGTACTGTATACGAAAATTATGTGGCTATGTATTTTATAAAAAAATTTTAAGAACTTAGGTCATTAGGTCATAATATTTGTTTTATCATAATCTATTTGTGTTATGCTATAACTTATGTTATGTCATAACTTATGTTTTGCCATAACTTATGTTATGCCATAATTTGTGTTATATGATAATTTATGTTATGCCATAATTTCTGTTATACCATAATTTCTGTTACAAATTTTTACTTTTTTATTTTTTGAATTTTTTCGTTCTTCGGCCACAGCGCACCCAATTAATAACAAATACTAAATATTCCAATCATGTTTGCAAAAAAAAAAACACCCTCCTGCCAAGAGCGATGATGTCGCAAGAAGAACAAGTCATTTAAATTTCTTCAAACAACTTCTGATTGAGCAAATAATATAAAGTCGAAGATGATTGAGCAAAAATACAGCGCAAACACTACGCTCGAATAAACAAGAATGATTTCGCGCAACAAAAACCAACAGCAGCGTCACTGTAAACTACACCAACTGATTGACTGTCTCTTCGCATGACGCTACAAATTATTCACTATACATACACTAGTTGTTCGTCGCTGTTGCATGCCACTTGATTAGTTAGTTTTGCAAAATTTTCAAAATTGAAGTGTGACAATGAAATTTCAACGCTAAAGTACGAGCAATGAGTAAGTATTGGCGGCAGAGAAGTGAACTAGAATGAAAATAAATATAAGAAGAAGAAGAGGAAGAAAAAGAAGACAAAGAAGCACACGCTAGTGGAATTTGCATTGGTTGTTGAGGAGAGTAATATAGAATGACTTGAATTAGTTGAAATTCTCAAATCATTCGTAGTTGCACAAACATACATACATACACATGTAAATGTAACAGTATATTTTGAATATTTCTATCTTTATACTTCTCGTTGTTGCTTTGTTGGTAGTTCGGACATTAGTTATGCTTGGCACGAATACTGTTGCTGGAGTCTAGCAGCATTTAGAATGCAGCACAGAGCAACAATACAATTTTGAAGCGCAACAACAGAAACGAAGAAAAAAAACCTTGGATAACAATAGCAGGGGAGAGAGAAAAAAACTCGTCTCAAAATACCAACAACAAGCAACCAAAAGAGACACGTGACTGCCATATGCTAAGCTCGATGACAACTGAATGAAATCAAGCTTCAAACAGTCAGACAATAACAATGTAAGCGGCGCGTAGAGCAGACAGACGGGGGGACAGGCAGAGATAGCTTTCCATATCTCGCATCTACCAGTCCTCACCGCATGAGTTTGTGTCAAATGCGCATTGACAATGCTACTGCAAATATTGCGCTGCTGCCTCGCCTTTGCTGGTAGAGATATAAAGAAATTATTGGTAGTAAGGGGGTTATTCTTCTTACATGCCATTGAAAAGACTCATCCGCTAGTTGTCTACACTACACGCCGGTTAACCAATCGCAATTGAATGCGTGTCAAAGTTCGTTTTTAAGCAGCAAACGCGGCAATTGCTTTGCTGCGGGTCATTAGGCCAACAGCATTCATTGTGTGTAGTGTGTCGCTGTTTGTTGTAAACAAAAAATTGCTATGTTTTGCGGACTTGGTTTTAAAAAGAGTTAAGAATGTGTGATTTTAAAATATTTTTAATTCAATAATAAAATAAAAAAAAATTTATTTCTCTCAAATTTTGTTTTAAATTTTTTTTTTTTAATTAAAGTACTTGGTTGTAACTTTTTTCGAATTGAAGAAAAGGTAGAATGGATTTTATTTTCTTTCGTATAAAAAAATTAAAAAAAAAAATTCAATTTCACTTATTTTTTTTTTGCTACAATTTTTTCCAAATTAAAAAACATATTTTAATTTTTTACGGATTTCAAAAAAAAAAATAAAATAAAATAAATTTAAAAACCGTAATTTTTTTTATTAAAAAAATTATTTGAAATTTATTTCACCCAGTTTTTGTTTGAATTAAATTTTTTCAAATTAAAAAAAATTTGGGATGAATTTTAATTAAAAACAAAAATTTATTAAAAAATTTAATTTCTCTTTTTTCTACTAGAATTTTTTACGAATTAAAGAAAAAGTTATTTTAATTATTTAAAGGTTAAAAAAATATATACCATATATATATATATATATATATACCATATATATATGTAGATACATATATATATTGTACATATATATATATTTATGTATATATGTATATATCTGGTGTCAAAAATTTTAAAATTTCTTCTTTAAGACAGCAATAATTTAGGAACTAGGAAGTAAACGTTTTCAAAAAATCAAAAAAGTAAACTTGTAAATATTAACAAAAAAAAATAATAATAAATAAATAAAAAATAAAAATAAATACATAATAAACAACAATTTAAAATAAAAAACAACAAAGATTGGCCAAATAAATTTCAGGCTCATTTTTTTTTATGTAATTAAAAATTTTTGAGCAATCTTTTCCAAAATTGAAAATCCTTATTTAGCGCATTTTTACATAAAACTCCATTTGAATGTGCTATGAGTGAATGCATGAAGAAATCTACCCACGCACATATTTGTATGAGCATAATTATTCTCAAGCATCATATAATCGTTTGGGATTAATTGATGTCGTGTGTATACGCCAACGCAGTGTTCTCAATACGCATTTCCTTTCGTTTTTATAAATCCAAAAAGTGCAAGGCGATAAGATATAAATAAAATTTTGGAAGCATAGTGACACTGTAAAATACATTTAATTCAGTTTATCAGCGAAAATTTTCGATTTATTACAGTCTAATGCATTAACAAGAAAAATGCATTAAATCGTGTAGAACAATTTTTTTGAGTTATTTTTTTTTGTTGTGATTAATTCGAGGTGTGTAAATTTTGGGAAAATATATAAAATAGTATAAAAATTTATTTAATTAATAAAAACCCAAAATTCTGTTAAAGTTTTCTAAATGTTTAATATAAGTTTCCGATAAGATTGTCTATCAAGAAAATAATCATATAAAAATGTAAAAATAATATTTTTAAACGAAATTTAATTGAAATTTCACAAAAATTTTAATTTCTATCACTAGTTGAGTAATCTACTAGCGTTTTCGTTTCTAGAAAAAATTTTACCCTTTCATACTTTTAAACAATCCAGCAAAATCTTAGTCAAAAAAAAAAACAGAAAAAAAATTTGCAATACCAATATTAAAAATTAAGGAAATATCTGTCATATATTTAACTATGAATATTACCAATCAGCTATTTCAGAATTTTCGATTTTTTTACATATAAAACTTCTAAATTTAAAAAAAGAGACTTATGTGACTTTTTCTGTAAACCTTTGCTATGCATGTCTTCAATTGTACGCGTTTAATTGTTTTTGTTTTAGCAAATTGGGTCATTTCTCGATTGTGACAGCTGTTGTGTAAGACAGATGTCACTAAGAAAATATGAAACAGTGCTGAGCATAAAAATTGCAACATAAAAAATTTCCAAATTGCTGCAAACACAGAAGTTTAAATTTTTTCGTATTGTTGGATATTAGTTCAATGTGACCAAGAATATTCAAAGATGAAGAAAAAAAGTAAGAAAAAAGGGAAAATATGTAGGATATGCAATATATATATAACATATATATATAGGTCTTTTATTTTAAAAATGTTTGTTGAGTCTGCCAAATACCTGGGACTCATCCTGGACAGGAAATTAAGCTAGGTACAGAACTCAGAGAAGAGGATGCTTAAGGTGTCCATTGCCCTCTATATCTACAAAGGTGCGATAGGCCGGAGTCTCCAAATTCAATAGAGTACAGAGAGCAGAGAGCAGCGCTCCTGTGCATCAGCGGAGCACTCCGTACCACACCAACTGACGCTATGAATGCTGTCTAGATCTACTCCCCATTGACATAATGGAGGTGTCTGAATGGCTAGTAGTAAACTACGGGCATACCAGAGTCTTAAGAAGATTCCGTCTACTAGAAAAAACGGATTACTACATATCATTCACTGACTTCACGACAGATTTCTAGGTAGTTATCCCGAATAGAAACCAGCAAGTGCCGACTCGATTCATTGTTATACGGACAGATCAAAACCCTTTCGTTTACCGGTTCACTGTAGTGTTTTTAAAGCGGACTTGAGCCTGTCAACTGTATCATCTCATTGGTCCACTCGGATAATTGTATCCATATTTCTTTGGATAGCCAGGTTGCATTTCGACCCCTGGAGTCTGTAACAGTAAAAGGTATTGAGTGTATGCATTAATTCGTGCGGGTTTTTTTTTCGAAAATTAAGACTTTATTGTGAAAAAATTGTTATACATTTAATGTATAATTCCGATGTATTGCCCATCGGAAGCTACGATGTTTGCCCATCTTTCTGGCAGTTTGTGGATCCCATCCCAAAAGAACTTCTCCGGCTTGGAGATCAAAAAAGAATCAAGCCAATTTCTGATACTATGTTCTGAAGTGAAGCATACTCCGGTGAGGGCATTCTGCATTGATCTGAACATGTGGTAATCGGAAGTTGCTATGTCTGGGCTATAAGGCGGGTGAGGTAGAACTTCCCACCCACAGTTTTCCAAATAGTTTTTAACTGGCCTTGTAATATGTGGCCAAGTGTTGTCATGATGAAAAATTATTGATTCGTGTCTGGTCGCATATTCTGGCCGTTTTTCCGTGATGGTCTTTTTCAAACGAATCAATTGTTTTCGGTAGAGGTCCCCATTGATCGTCTGACCCGATTTCAATAGCTCATAATAAAGCACACCCTTGTGGTCCCACCAAATGCATAGCATAACCTTGGCACCATGGATATTCGGCTTTGCCGTGTATGTCGATGGTTGGCCGGGCTTCACTTACGATCTCTTCCGCTTTGGGTTATCATAATCAATCCATTTTTCATCGCCAGTGACAATCCGACGCAAAAATGACTTCTTTTGGTGGCGTTGAAGCAACATTTCCGACATGCAGAATCGACGTTCGACGTCTCTTGGCTTTAATTCATAAGGCACCCAATTTCCAAGTTTCTGGATGAATCCTAATGATTTTAGTCGCCTGGAAACAGTTGCTTGATCAACTTCTAATACTTTTGTAAGTTCTTCTTGTGTCTGGCATGCATCTGCGTCGAGCAATGTCTCCAATTCTTCGTCCTGAAATTTTTTTGGCTGTCCGTCGTCTAAGTCGAAGTTGCCACTTTTGAACCGTGCAAACTACTTTTGGCACGTTCGTTCGGCTACAGCATGGTCACCATAAACGTCCAGTAAAATACGATGGCTTTCGGTAGCACTTTTCTTCATGTTAACATAATAAAGAAGAACTCCCCGTAAAAACACTTTATCTGGTACAAATTTCGACATTTTCAAATGATTGAAACAAATTGTTGTTCACGCTAAAACAAATGACATCTACTGAAAACGACGCGAAATGGCAGTACCTTTGAAATGAATATAGCCACAGATGAACACGACGCGAAATAATACTAGTAGACTAGTAGTAGCATACACCCAATACATTTGTCCAATTTTAGTCAAATATGCGCTGTTTTGTTCGTAAATTTGTTGCCAACGAGATGCCAACTTAATTATACCGCTCTCGTAGAAGGCTGCATCCCTCTTGAGACCAACTTCTCACCATTAAGCGCGTTCGCCATGGACAGGTAATCGCGTACCAAGATGGTAATCACTTGGTGCCAGGTCCGGAATATAAGGTGGGTGCATTAGGACCTCCCATCCGAGCTACTGAAGCTTTTGGCGAGTCACTATCGATGTGTGTGGCCTGGCGTTGTCCTGATGGAACACAATTCGGCCTTTGTTGATCAAAGATGGCCTCTTCTGGATGAGTGTTGCCTTCAAGCGGTCCAGTTGTTGGCAGTAGAGGGCCGAATTGAGCGTTTGGCCATAGGAGAGCAGCTCGTAGTAGATGATTCCTTGCCAATCCCACCAAACACACAGCAAAACCTTCCTGGCCGTCAATCCTGGCTTGGCCACCGTTTCCGCCGGCTCACCGCGTTTCAACCACCACCGATTTCGCTTGACGTTGTCGTAAGTGATCCACTTTTCATTGCCAGTCACCAAACGCTTCAGAAATGGGTCAATTTTGTTGCGATTCACCAGCGATTCGCAGATGGAAATTCGGTCCATCACGTTTTTTTGCGTTAGTTCGTGTGGCACCCAAACATCGAGCTTCTTTCTGAATCCAAAGTTATGCAAATTGTTCCAAACGGTTTTCTAGCTTACCTTTAGTTCCTCAGCAATTAAATACGTGCTCATGTGACGGTCTGTTTCCACTATTTCCAAGATTTTATCGAAATTTTCAACGACGGGCCTCCCGACGCGTGGTGCATCTTTGACATCGAAATTACCGGAAGAGAACCTAACAAACCACTTTTGTGCTACACGTTCGTTTACAGTTTCGGGCCCATAGACTAAATTAATTTTTTCAGCCGCATTGGCTGCTTTCTCGCCTTGATCGAAGAAAAATTGTAGAATATAGCGAATTTTCTCTTTGCTGGTATTGACGAGCGCTCACAACGTACTGAATCAATCAATCGAAAAACTGTCAAAGACAAACTTTTACCGCGAATAAACACGTTTTCAGCGCCGTATAGTGTGACATGATGCGACACGTAACACTAGTACTATGGACAATAACGTCATCTCTTAGATAAAGACCGAACGAACTTTTTACTTGATTTAATATATGCAACTTTTTGACTAATTATTAAAATGTCTTAAAAAGTGAAAAAACGGTTGCTATTTTCTTATAATATTTCTTAGCTTTTAAGTTCTTGTGGAAAAAATTCATATAAAAATTACCACATGAAAAACCTATCTAAATTTTATTACACTTTCATTCCTCCGCGATATTTATTGATTTTTTTTTCCATTCAAATTTGTTTCGCTCCTGCTTATAAATGGCGCGAAATTTACGCTGAAATCGGAGAACGTTCTCAGTTGTAAAATTTGACTGCCTGGCCATAGGTTATAACATCATTGCATAGAAAATTATATTAAAAAAGTAAATCGTTTTGTTAAAAAAATAAATTTTGTAGTTTTTTTGTTTCACCATAATTTATGGTTCTCAATATTTATTTATTTTATTTCACACCGTTAAGCGCACATAAAGTTGCATTTTTACTAATTTTTTAGTCTATGCATACGTATATGTATGTATATTCAGCACATATGCATATGAATTGCTTTATAATAGATAAGAGTACGTAAGTGTATGTAAAAATGTATGTATGTAGGTATATATGCAGACATCTACATAATAGATGCGCCGGCAAATCGTATAATTTGCATATCAAAAAGACAAATATGCAAATTTATAGTTTTACACGGTCAATATACTCAGTTGTATATAAATATGTATATATGTACATAGTGTCTGAAGTGGTCCACATCTGCATATATTTGCATGAGTTTAATCAAAAGTTGTCTATACAAAGTTTGCTTAGTTCATTATTGAAGCCTTATGCATATATGTATCATACATATGTGTGTGTATATATGTATTTAGAGCTAAATAAAGATATCTTCAAAAAAATGTATTAAACATATTTATATACATACATATGTGTTAATGTGCAATAAAGAAAATTTTTATATATCACTTTCGCACCCCCAACTCATCAGCGCCCTGCAGGGAAAAGGTAGACTTGTATGCAAAAATTCTAGTTAAATACTAGTATTTTGAGGACGTTATCATAATAGTTTGTCGTTCACCAAATTAGTGTTTAAAAGTTAAAAGTATACTAGTTTGCCATAGATTGTGTTTTCTTTTATATTAGGTCAAGTAAAAAGTTCATTCGGTTTTTATCTAAGAGATGGCGTTATTGTCCATAGTACTAGTGTTACGTATCGCATCATGCCATACTATACGGCGCTGAAAACGTGTTTATTCGCGCTGAAAGTTTGTCTTTGACAGTTTTCGATTGATTTGACTCCGTACGTTGTGAGCGCTCGTCAAAGATGGACACCAGCAAAGAGAAAATTCGCTATATTTTACAATTTTTCTTCGATCAAGGCGAAAAAGCAGCAAAGCGGCTGAACATATTAATTTATTTTATGGGCCCGATACTGTAAACGAACATGTAGCACAAAAGTGGTTTGCTAGGTTCCGTTCCGGTAATTTCGATGTCAAAGATGCACCACGCGTCGGGAGGCCCGTCGTTGAAAATTTCGATAAAATCTTGGAAATAGTGGAAACAGACCGTCACATGAGCACGTATTTAATTGCTGAGGAACTAAAGGTAAGCTAGAAAACCGTTTGGAACAATTTGCATAACTTTGGATTCAGAAAGAAGCTCGATGTTTGGGTGCCACACGAACTAACCCAAAAAAATATGATGGACCGAATTTCCATCTGCGAATCGCTGGTGAATCGCAACAAAATTGACCCATTTCTGAAGCGTTTGGTGACTGGCAATAAAAAGTGGATCACTTACGACAACGTCAAGCGAAATCGGTGGTGGTTGAAACGCGGTGAGCCGGCGGAAACGGTGGCCAAGCCAGGATTGACGGCCAGGAAGGTTTTGCTGTGTGTTTGGTGGGATTAGCAGGGAATTATCTACTATGGCCAAACGCTCAATTTGGCCCTCTACTGCCAACAGCTGGACCGCTTGAAGGCAGCACTCATCCAGAAGAGGCCATATTTGATCAACAGAGGCCGAATGGTGTTCCATCAGGACAATGCCAGGCCACACACGTCTTTGGTGACGCGGCAGAAGCTCCAGGAGCTCGGATGGGAGGCCCTAATGCACCCACCTTATAGTCCGGACCTGGCACCAAGTGGTTACCATCTGTTCCTGTCCATGGCGAACGCGCTTAATGGTGAGAAGTTGGTTCCAAGAGAGGCCTGTGAAAATTGGCTCTCCGAGTTTTTTGCTAATAGGGACGCAGCCTTCTACGGGAGGAGTATAATGAAGTTGGCATCTCGTTGGCATTAAGTTTACGAACAAAACGTCGCATATTAAATCAGACAAATGTACACAAAGTTATCATATTTTGAAAAATCAATAAAAAACCGAACGAGCTGTTTACTTGATTTAATACAATATACAAAATAATATTTCTAATTGATTTCGGGATTAAGATAGATGAGAAATAGAATTTTGAACGTAAACTTGAATCAATCGCAGACTGGTCTGAGGCTATTTAGTTCTGAACTGTTATGGACGAACC
>JAWMAG010000012.1:14292500-14295000 GCA_037013455.1 Ceratitis rosa
GAGCCTTAACCTGTTTGGTGATATTTCTTCGTTAAAGTTGAATAATCCGACTGCTGTACTGAAGATACGTTCTTTGCCAACCCTGGCGTTAAATATACTAGGGGGGTAAGCGCTTATAAGTATTTTCCAGATGCGCACAACGACCTTCAAATCTGCGATATGGTAAAGTACTTCGTTTTGAGTACGGATTGTGGCTAGCTTACAGGACTCAGCGATAGGGTCTCCCTTCCATCATGAATAATAATTAGCCTCCTTGATATTGACACTGCTGTAGATTTCACAAATCTTTCTATCGTCTTCTGTGCTTGGACGTGCAAGTTCTTGAAGGGGGGAAATATCAGTTTTTTGTCTTACCAGATCATCAACTAGCTTTGCAGCGGCCTTTTTATAAATTAAAGGACCGGACATACCAGTTGAATGTGTTCAAAGCGTGACCTTTTACTGTGACCAAAAAAATTGCAGGGGTCGTTAGCAAAAGTTTATTCTCTTAACCAAATCAAACATCACGTACAACCACAAGTGGTTAACCTTTTCATTTTTGCCTTTAAATGGTTTTTTATCAGCTACCAATAGAATACTTCGGTCTAAAACTGGAAATAGTGGGATGACACATATGTAAATGAGTTGTTTCTCTGACTATTCCTCAGGCAAGCCGG
This sequence comes from Ceratitis rosa, assembly GCA_037013455.1. Lineage (NCBI taxonomy): Eukaryota > Metazoa > Arthropoda > Insecta > Diptera > Tephritidae > Ceratitis > Ceratitis rosa. The sequence continues at coordinate 14,293,157 of JAWMAG010000012.1, forward strand.
CCGAAAATCTTACTGAGTTCTACCCATTGTCCCACTTTCGTCTAGCAACTATATTTTTTTTGGAAAAAAATGAATTTTTGTTTCATTTTCTCTGAAGCAGCATTTGTTAAATTTGGAACCCTCCAAGTTTCTAGCGATCTGAATTCACTACCATGAAACCGATTCTGACCAGTCCACTTATCCACTTGTATATTACTGTGCTTGTATTGACACTCTTCTTTAAATATAAAATACCACACCGTATATTTGCCTGCGCTTAAGCAACAACAATCGCCGTTATTTTCGAGTTCATTGAGCCATGCAAATTCTTTTCGTTGTCGAGAATTGTTGCCGTTTTTAATCAATTTCCAATTGAATTCAGCAATTATCGATATAGCATACCAATGCTGCTACAATCAAGGCTATTACGAGTGAAACAACAACTACTACACTTAACACAACAACAAAAAATATATCGAATTGGATTATATTACATGCATGATTTTGTGTTGAAAGAGATTTAATCGAATAACTACCAAACAACGGCACACTGACTCACTGGCCTACACATCAGAGAAGCACAAATGACTTTTCGACTACACAAAGTGCCGCCAAGAGCAAACAAGCAAGCAAGTGAGCAACAACAACTAAACTTCTAATTCAGCCACTCAGACATACCAACATATGCTCTGACTGTTTGACTGCTGAGTGTTGGTTAACTATAAATTTGTTGTAGTTGTTAACAATCCACTTGACCCAATGACTGAATTCGTTTCGAATTTGTTGCAACAAAAACAACACAAACCACAGCACTAGCAACATTTCACATTATTGTTAACTGCATTTTTGATATTTGTATACATATTGTATACATATGTATGTGCATATGTATGTATATATGTGCAGCAACGCATCTAGTTAAAGTCATATAACCTGCCCTGCTGAGGGAAAGGCAAATTACCTTGATTGATTAATGAGTTAAAATTATAAAAAAAATATAAAAAGAATGCACATTATTAAAATGCTGGAATTTTCAAGATTTTGTGATATTTATATATTGTCTAGTAATATAGGCTACAACACAGATGTATTTCGTATTGTACATAAATTAAAGTTCTTATGTGGTCATAGCATAGTGTAGTGTGTATGTGCGCTCCTTCGCTTGTCTACCTAATCATGGGCAGTTCAGAGATTGACTTCGTGCAACACATTAATTTATGTCTTACAAAATTTGTGTCTCAATTATTTTCTGCAAAGCAATTAATTTCGTGTTTTGAGCAATATTTGAAAGTTGATGGTAGAAACAAGGCAGTGGAAAATGTAGTAGAAAAAAGTAGTAGAAAAAAGTAGTAAAAAAGTAGTAGAAAAAGTAGTAGAAAAAAGTAGTACTAGTAGAAAAATTATGTGCTTAAAACGATGTGCGTTAGAAGTGAAAGTTTTTCTAAAAAATCAAAATTGGCTAGAATTTGTATTTAAATTTTTTTATCTCTTAATTTTTTATTTATATAATTGATTTGTTAATAATTTTTTAAACTTCTCTGAATACAATTTCATCCATTTGAATAAATAGCTTTTCAAAAAAGTTAACTTTATTTTTCAATATGGTAGGCTATGTCAGATTATACTGGTTGTCTGCATCGCTTTAAGAGGTTAGGGGTAGTCAGAGGCACGAAAAAATGAGAATTTTCAGTATTTTTTTTTGCTATTAAATAATTTTATTTTACAAAAGTAGTGATATGGTATTATTAAACAATGTTTTGACTTGAAGTCACGAAAATTTCAAAAAAAAAAAACAATTTATTTCCGAAGTTACAGCTGTCTGTGTTAACCCAAACCAAAAAAAGGTCCTTGCGGTGACAATCATA
>JAWMAG010000012.1:14300000-14337500 GCA_037013455.1 Ceratitis rosa
TCATAAGTAGTAATATATATGTACGTATGTTTGTGTACACTTTTGCCATAATTGTTTGATTGTTTTTATTTCAAACTCTTTTTTGCTCTGCTGTGTGCTTTGTGTAGGCAATCATATTTAACAGTTATCGTTCGTTGAATTGAGAACGATTTGGAAAATTGTAGAAAATGTGTCATTCTTAATGGAGTTTCTACGTAATAATATCTGAATAAGTTTGTATGCTTCCAATCGGAGAAGCTCATAAAAGGTTTTGAATAATAATGTAGAATAATGCCCGACCCGACACTTTTCTTCCATATTTTTCTGCATTAAACAGAGTTGAGAAAACATCATCAGTAATTCTGCGAAGGAAAAACGATTTTCCACTTCTTGAGAGAGAGAGAGATTTTATCTAAAGAAAGAGAGGCTCAAAGAGAGAGGTATAGAAAAAGAATAAGAGAGTGAGGCTCAAAGAAAGAGGTATAGAAAAAGAATAAGAAACAAAATTTTTTGAAAAAATTATATTGCCAAAAATAAAACGGCAAAACATTAAAATTGCGAAATGTATAAGACTGCTAGACACCAAAAATTTTTAAAAATAAAATAATAAAATATGAAAAATTGCTAAACTTAAGAAAATGTCAAACCTATCTTATCTAACCATTAGAAATGGCTTAAAATAAAATATTGCGTGAACAATTATTTAGGATTAGAATTTGCTAACATAATTAATTGTTAGGCATTAAGAATTTTGTGAAAATAAAATATTGCTATGAATAAAAAATTGCTCAGCACGAAAATGGCTAAACAGAAAAATTGCCATACTTCAAAAATTGCCATACCTTACAATTTACCAAGCATGAAAATTAAAAAGGAGTTAAAAAAAAGGTCAACATGAAAAAAGGCAAAACATAAAAAATGTGCAGCCATTAAAAATGGCCGAAATTAAAAAAATTGCGAAGCGTGAAAAAATATTATATTTGTCAAAAATGGCATAACATAAAAAATGTCTAACCATTAAAAATTGCCAGAAATATTACATTATTTAAGTGAAAAAATAGCGAAACTCAAAATGCTGCTTAGAGAATTTAAACATAAAAAAAGTTGCTGAACATAAACAAAAGTTTAAAAGTGTAATGTTGCTTAAAACAACATAACAAGTATTCGTTTTAATATGCTGACCAACGACTGTAGATATCCGCAAATATATTGAATTGTAAATCATACATATGAACACAAATTGCAGGTTGCGTATACGCACAAGTGTGCCAGCAGCACTAAATATATGTTCGTATCGTATGCAATCAAACTTTTATTCTGTCTACTCATCAACATTATGCTCATTAGTGATTTGTTGCTGTCAATGTTTTTGCTACTGCTATTGCTATCGCTTCTGACAGCTGCCATGTGACCGACCAACCGACCGACCGACCAACCGACCAACCACTTGAGCACACATCACAATCAAATCGTGGAATGCGTTAACAAAGCGGATCATGTTGCTGCTGTTTGATTGTCAGTTTCACTGCACATTTTCTTTTTTTTTGTTTTTGTTGGCAATCAATATCAGTTTTTGTCTCACTTCGCTGCTGCTGCCTCCCTAATAAGGCGATACCAGTCGTTGCTGCGATGCTAAACATGGCAACTGGACGCTTGGCAAAGCTGCAATTACGCTGCAGTATTGACTGATGATGTTGTTTTTGTTACTGCTGTGCGTAATGATGTTGCGTGTTTTCGCAGTTTTTTCCATACGCCTTTGCTTTTCCCTCCTATCACCGCTGCTTGGCTGCCTTTTTTGCACTCACTTACACTGCCTTGGCCTTTAGCTGCCTTTTTTGCCTGGTTAGCTTAGCATTGAACTTGAAAAACACAATGCAATGCGATGCGATGCCAAGCGCTGCTATGCAATGTTGTTTGATTGTTTGCGCTTTTTTACTCCGTTGTTGTTGTTGTATTTTGCCTGCTAAAGTCGTTACTATTGAAGTTGCTCATAAAAAGGTGCGCAGTGCTTAGTTGGTTGGTGTACAAACAAAAAAAAAAAAACAAAAGAAAAAAAAATAGAGAGGAAAAATTTAATCTACAACAACACCAAACACTTTTTAAGTGGCATGCCACTTAGAAGAAAGTCACTGCCAACTTAATGATAAAATAAAGTTTTTTCTAAAAATAAATTTAATTTCTTTTTGCTAAAATCTCTCAAATTGGCTGTTCAATGGAAAACTGTTCATTCATTGCTATCTCGCTGCTGTTACTGTTGTTGGTGTTGTTGTTGCCACTTGCGGTTTTGAATGTTGTATAGCTGTTATTTGGTATTGAAATGCCTTTGAAGGAATGTTGTAAAGTTTTCACTTACCCAAAACGTACGCTATTTCCTATTGATGCACGCATTACGAACATCCATATACGTGTATATACGTGTACATACCTATATATTTATATACTTGAACATACACAAATATACATACTTGTATATACACATTTATATGGACATGTAGGTAAGTCATAAAATGTGTGAAAGTGCGAGGATTGCTTTCAAAGCAGTCAATACAAGAAATGATTTGGTGAAGATCGTAAAAGTGTTCTTTAAATAGAAAGTGACTGCGAGCTATAAAAATCTTTAAAATTAAAAGCTAAATATTCTGCACTTTCACTAAACATTTTCCATTTTAATGCCTAAAACCTCTTTTATCCCTCTGTAATTGACGTGCACAAATTTTAGCAATTTTTTAAATCCACAGAATATGTAGTAAGAAATAGTTTATAATGACTATGCATGGTTAAAGGGTAAAATAAAAGACCACTGGTTGAAATTATATAATTTATTTCATTTAATACTATAAAAAAAATGTTACAATACTATTCTTTTTTTTTCAATTCAATTCATTTTATTCAGTCACTGATTTACAAATCTTACAGTCTAGAAGTACAAATTAATTAAAACAAACTTTAAACTATATAAATATTGTATACTAAGAATAAAAAGCATTAAGGATAGAGCCAAAACGAGATGTCGGGAATGCGAAATCAAGATCAAAGCTTCTAGAGATTCTATTAAATTCAGACAGTGCTCTAACAAGAGGATCGTAATTATGATAATTGGCTTTAATCACATCTAAATAGAACGGATAATGAGAGCGCAAAGTTCTATGAGGAACATTAAAGTTGATTTGCTCAAGCAGCTCTGGACAGCCCACTAAGCCATTAATGATGTCATAAATAATTAGTAATGACCGGATAGATCGTCGAAGAGCAAGAGATTTCAGATTTATTAGCAAACATCGAGAAGTATAAGAAGGTAGAGGATCAGAGAAATGAAGCGGATCAAGAGCAAAACGAATAAACCTACGTTGGACGGTTTCCAGTCTAGATCAAATAGATAATAAGTCGACCTTTGAGACCAATTGGCTAAATTGTTAAGATCATCCTATAAAAGTAAAGTAACTGAAATACATCGAATGCATTTAAATAATTTTAGGTCGTCTGCATAAAGCAGGAAGGTTAAATTTCTAGATACAATTCCCTTTATAAAAGGTAGAAATAATAAAGGACCAATAATGCTACCTTGATGTACCCCAGAGGTGGTCTCAAAGGCATAACATCTCGTATTTTCCAATTCCACAAAAGAAAATTCGTCGGAGAGATATAATCTAAGCAAAGATAGCAAAGAAGAGTGAAAACCAAGGCACTCTAGCTTACGTAATAACCCTGCGGGTTAGGGGTTCAAGAATTTACCCGCGGTAAGGCATGCCAGTCGTAAGAGGCGACTAAAATCCAATAGTTCCCGCGACAGTCCGATCTTTATACCGGAACGACCCGGATTTTTTATCCGGCCAAGGACTGTCATTCCCGCAACATTCCCCAAAAATTACTTTGAGGAATATTTTTGCGGCTACAACAACAACAACAACAACAGCTTACGTAATAAAATGCTATGTTGGACAGTATCAAAGGCTTTGGAAAACTCGGTATAGACGACATCAACTTGATATCCCATCTTAAAAGATGCAATGTAATAACGAGGAAGACATGCTAGGCTAGTGACAGTAGAACGACCGCTGAGAAAACGGCAAAAAAAAAACAATTTATCCTTTACTACTTTTTCGAGAATTTTCGAACAAGTCTATAATTTAGATATAATTTTTAACATAATTTTTGTTACCAGACTTAAGTAATTTTTCAACCATTAATGAAAACGCCAGACGACAACAAAATATTAAAAATATATTTTAAGGGAGCGGAAATAGACGAACTGCACTTTTAAAGTACATAAGTCCATCCAAATCGCCACTCAAAGAGAGTTGCAAAGCAGCAATCCCACTCAAAGCATCCAGTTCAGTGACTGAAAGACTACCGAAATCTAAAGTCTGTGAAATTTCTAGGTCATTACAGACGGAAGAGTCGACATTGCCGCCATAGTTAGATTTGGAAAATTCGGCAAAGAGATTTACAGTGTTAGATTTCGGAATTTTGAGATCCACTACGGGATGTTCTCTATCGAAGATAGCCGACATAAGAATTATGGATCTAATGAGGCTCAATTGAGAGTCGAAATGGTTGTATAGGGCAGCTTAATGGTTAGGTTTTTGGTTATCAGAAAGAGGTTTATTCAAGTGCAGGTGTAATCTATGCGATAGATTGGTAGCCACCACTATGTAACCTAATCTAAGACCTTTTGAAATACCGCTATCCCTTCTTTCTTGTTAACCATTTCGTATGCCAGGAATCAATGAGCTGCTTCCCTACGGCCAAACTCTTAATTCAGACCCGTACTGTCAACGACTAAACCGTTTAAAGGAAGCAAGCGCTCAGAAGGGCCCAGTTTTGGCCAACAGGAGGGGAATTGTGCTAATGAAGAATTGGCCTCACGCGCATCCTGTGCAAATCGATTGCACCATTTTTTGGTATTACCTCCAATATGACAAAAAGTTATCGAACAAAACGGTACACATTCGATATAAATCAAATAATTTTAATATATGTAAAAAATCAAATTTTTGAATTTTGTTTAACTTTAAGTTGGTGCTTGTATTTAATTAGTTTGACCTTGAAAACAATGCTTTTTAATTTTTTCAAATTTTCTGCTTAAAACTTTGGTTGGTTTTATTTATAATGTCTAATCTTGAAATTTTGAAGTTAAATTTAAGTTTTGAGTTTTAAATTTTTACGCGCTTTATTTTTTTATGACTTTACAGGTCTCAATTTTTAATTAAAATTTTTATTTTTATTTTTTTAATTTTAATTTAAATTAAAGTTATCAGTTTTAGTTGAAAGTTCTTGGTATAGTGCAATGATGCCAATCTCTGTTTTTTTTTGTGTTTTGGTATATTTTTCCACATTTACGATTTATTACTATTTTTTTTATAGAAATATTTTATCATTAAAAAAATATAAAATAAGGTAATAAATAATTTTTCAACTTTTCATTTGTGAATTGCTTTTAAACTCGCGTTAAACTACATATCCTTGTGTTACACATTCATCGGTTATCACGCCTGTCAAGCGTAAATGTCGTTTCATATTGCTTTGCTTTGGGTCCTTTTTATTGACATTTTATTACGCCCTCTTTTTTTTTGTATTGCATATGACGCCCACATCGTGAGCGGTCACATTTTATCGTTATTCCTGTTGCAAAAATTTTACTTTACACTTCCACAAGCCCTTCTGATGCTCATGTGGCGTAACTCCTCATTCTTCCCCCGTTTTTATTGCAAGCAGATGCAATTTGTCAGCTCGTGATTCTTGCATTGCAATAAATGCATTTCTTGTATGATATTTTTATTTTTATTTTTGATAGTTGACATTAAAAAATGAGCCACCAACGCGATGTGATTGTCGTTGCGTTGGAAATGATGTCCTTTTTATTTGATAACGAAATAATGAAGTGATGATACTCATGCCTGAGCTCCCTTGGCTGACTTGAGCGTTTCCACTCCAATTGACTGAGCTTTTGTAATGTTTTGAAGAACTCGGTTTCTCAGTTGACTGACTTACGAGTATTCGGTCTGAAGAGCAGGCCTGAACATGAGATATTCACGTTTTGCTTAAGTTTTTGTTTTCGAGTGTGAATTTTTATAACTCTTCTTTAAAAATTTTGTAATTCGGGCTTAAAATATGAAGATCTCTACTTTGAAAATACCGATAAGGTTGGTGTTTCAGCCTTAAATTTTAAACATTAACAAAAAAAAAAACGGATTTGTTTTAAGTTTTTTAGTTTCCAAACCAGAGCTTTAGATCTTGAGTATTGAACATTCAGTGAAGCTTTTATAGTCTCACATACATAAAGAGCTTTATTTTTGAAATCAACTTTTAGATCTTTTGACCCCAACGTTAAACTTTAAGCTCTTTACTTGTGTTTAAATTTTTCGGTTATAAAGTATTTATACAAGCTTTTAAAAATAAATTTTGACTTTAACTCAAAATTAATTCTTGCTTTACGAACCTTAGAGAATAGTTTTGAGGTTAGAGCGGAGAGATTTGAGTTTAAGCTTTTTTTCGTATCATACCATGATATGATACTGATTTTGAAATATGCATTTTGCCGAAAAGCTCCGAGATACGAAAGTTAAATTCTGTACCTTGTAAGTTTATAAATTAAAGATAGAGCTTTTGAGCTTTTATTTTAGTTTAGAAGTGTAAGTTTTTTAAGGATTTTATATCCAATGAATAGAACCTAAGGCTTTTACGATTTTATTTCCAAAATATTTCGAAAATATTTTCTTTTAAGTTAAAGTGTAAGATTTAAATTTCAAAATTTCTAATTATGAGCTACAGAAGTTACTAACATCCACAGTTTTTGTTTTTCTGAGTTTGAGGTGTTCATTTTGAACATTTAGTTTTAACTTTTCAAATTATTAGCTTTAATATGCTGATCATTAAAAATTAAAAAAATTCGATTAAAAGCTCAGAGTTTTGAGAGTAGGCTTTATTTTTGTTCTAAAACCATTAAAGCTACAAGATTTGCAATTTGCCTTAAAGTTTCTAAGTTTGAAAGCTCTAAAATTAAAAGCTTTTCAGCTATGCAGTTCTAAGTTGGAAGCTTTGAGCTTCACTTTCTTCACTAAGGGAGAGAAATTTTTAATTTTGAACTCGTTAAGCAGGAGATTTGAGCTTTGGTTGCATAGAGCTTTCCAATTTTTTGCTTAGAAGCTATTGTAAGAGTCTACTTTATCATTTGTAGCTTGTTATTTTCAACTTTTAAATTTTTATGTTACTTAATTTTTTACTTCAAATATTTTCATTTTCTAAAACATTATAATTTTCTTTTTCAAACAATCAAGAAGTGTTAAATAAATTTTATTAAAAAAATAAAAGTTTAACCTTATTTAAATATATGTATATGGATACATTTTTCTATAGCTATCATTCAAACGTTTTCATATTTTAATGCAATTTTTTTCTGAATTTGGAACATTTATTAACCAGTTCTGGATTTCTGTTTTTGACTCTTAGTGCTTGATTCTTAACTTAGAGCACAACTTTTTCTAATAATCTTGGCTTTTGAAGCGCTTTCGGTTTTCCAAGTTCAATCTAGAGTTTAACTATTGAGTTTCTTGATTTTAAGCTTACAACTTTTAAGCTCTTTCCGACTGCAACGAAGAAACGAATAAAGAATTTGATTAAAAATCTTTTCTGTTTTCAACTCTAATTCTAAATTTCGAGCTTTAAGCTTTCATATGCTATTCGTATGTTTGTTTTGCATATAAATACTAGTTTCTTTAAAATATTAGATACAATATATAGCCACCAAGATATTTTACAGAGTTCTTCTATTCAAGACACCAAAATTGAAAATCGTTAAAGAAAAAGTAAAATATACAATAATTTAAGCTTTTCTACTTTTTTTCAAGGAAACATTGTTACAATAACAAGAAATAAAATGCGCAACTCCTCCATTTGTGTTGTGCAGCTATGGAAGTGTGCTCCTTCATATTTATATAATATATGTGCGCATAAATATATGTTTGCACATATCAAATTGCGTCGCCGTTGGCCAACGTCATCATGGAGCTCGATTGGCAACAAGTGGATGCATTTATTGACATTGCTACGCATTAGTGGCGCTGTTAAACCAATTGCCATAGCTTAAGGATGCGAGCGGAGACCAAGCACAGTTGATGGCGTGTGTGTGTGTATATGTGTGGCAAGGATCAAGGATGTATTGGTCTGTGTGTATTAATAAAATTATGCACACGAATGTCTGTGGAAATTTGAAATTATTCTCGGAGAATTTCATTTGGCAAGTGGCATTTGCTAGATGAAGCCACAGAAATATGGCAGGTAACTTCATCTAACACATATTACGAGAAATAAATGCATTTGAAGCTACATACATATATACTTATGTGCGAGCATATATTTGTAAAAGATATAGTTTTCTTGGTACTTTAAGCTCACTTTGAAAGGGATCTTGCGTTAGACCGCCAATTTATCTTTCTATCGAAACTGAATTGATGATCACAGCCTTATCGGCAAGCCCAGGGCCTTCAGAAGTAGAAAAGCGTAGCTTTCCATCGAAATGTGCTTGGAAGTGAGCTAGATTATCTGCTTCGGCCTTAAGATTTATTGCTTTAATCAAACATCTGGGATTTATTGGGGCTATTGTGACCCCGATAAAAATATGATATTCTTCAGAGAAGGATTTGTAAGCAGGCAAGAATGACGTGGGTTAAAAGATATATAGAACATTCTTCTTTTTTATTGGCGTAGGCGCCGTTAACACGATTGAAACCTAATGTATATATATAGATATCAGAGACACTAAAAATCTGAGCCTCGTTTTCTCAGGAAGACTCAAAATGTTTCCTTATTTTCTTTAGGCACAAAAAATGGTAGAATTAGACTGTAGGGAAAAATCATTTAGCCTCGATACCCTTTCTATTCCTCCGGCTCATCTCACGCAATAGATCCATCAAGGTTTTTTTCACTGGAACCAGATAATCAACTCAAATTAACTGAAGCAATAGAAATTCGTTTGTTGTAACCAGAAGTCACCAGTAATGAGCAGAAATTCACCTAATGTCTCCAGCAGTACACCGATTGTAACCGACTTCCGTCAGTAATTCACCGGCCATCTACATCCACCGGTTATCACTAATCATTCACCACTTGTTACCAGTCATCCACCGGTTTTAACCAATAACCCCTGGTTGTCATCAAAATGTTGCCACCAATAGCCACCGTTTGTCTGCAGTCACCCACCGGATTTTACCAGAAGTGTATGGTTGTCTCTAATAGTTTACCGATTGTCGTTAGTCGTCACCACTCATTCACTGCTTGTTATCTGTCATCCATCAGTTCTCACTAGTAGCCTACCTATTGTATGCAGCCATCCAACGGTTGCTATTAGTAGTCTGCTGGTTGTCTATAGTGGTTTATTGGTGATCGTCAGTCACCAGTCATCAACCAGTTGGCATCATTAATCCAACAGTTGTCATCATTAATCCACTAGTTGTCCGCCAGCTATCTGGGGCCATCCACTGGTTGTTACCACTAGTTTATTGGGTGCCATCTAGGATCCACCGGATGTTACTAATGATCCCCCAGTTGGGATCAGTAGCGTCCCGCTTGTGACAGGTTCTCTGTCTGCTGTCATCTGTCTTTAACGGGTTGTCACTATACACAGGGTTGTCACCTTACAGACGTCCCCAGTAACTTATCGGTTTCCACCAGCCCTAACTCTTTCCTAATATCAACCTTTAGAAGAAGAAAAAAATAAAGGAGCTCAGAAGTTATTTTGTTTTCATCCTATCCTGTAGTAATTTTCCTCCCGATCCCGGCTAGTTAGTTTAATTTTCTGCCTCGAAGTCACCAAAGAAGAGATTTGTAATTTTTTTTTTCTAAAAAGAAAAAATCTACAATATCTTTCCTGTAATTTTAAATTGTGTTGAAATCCTACAGGCATGCTTACATACATTTAACTCAACTTCTGTATTATTGCATGAGTATTTTTCATTCCAATATGTATGAGCAAATGTTTACAAGTGATAGGTGTAAATAACATAAACTCCTCTGCTATCATTGTATTGAAAATCAAAATCTCGCACGCAACTCACGAACTCTTTTCATCACAAGCATACTAATATATACATATATATACCTACTTATATGTACATACGAAGCTGATGACTTGGTTTGTTGGGTAATTTAATTTAAGATAGAAGATTAAGATGGACGCAGGCAAAGGAATTGCTTACTTACACATGTACATGCGCACAGATCATAACACATAAATGGAAAAGAGAAATTTTTCGATATGCTTGTCTGCTTTTTAATTAAAATACGCAGCTGTCGTTCATATGAAATTTATAGTGCGGACAGATGTGAAATATAAAAACTGAAATGTTTGTATAAGTGTATGTACATATGTGAGTGACATGAGATGTGGTGGTATGATATAAACACATTTGTTGACATTTACTGTCACATATAGCATTAAATAAAGAAAGGGAATCCATACATACATATAAACGCTTATATTTTACGGTCAAAATAAATGACTCTCAATTTATTTTTTCAATCTTCTTCATCTCTAAATAGATATTTTGCTATGTTAGCTGTGTTAGGTCTAATCTGAGGTCATGCAAACTGACATTCTATTTAGTAAAAATTTAATCAATTTTAAAAATTCAAAAATTTTAACAGTAAAAAAACTACATAAATATTTTTCTTTGTGCATTTTCAGGTGAGTTATATTTCCGAACAGCTTTGTGGCACTATAAAAAAGGATGTGGTAAGAATTAAAACGAAGGGAAAAAACGGAATAAAATAAAATAAAACAAAATAAATAAAATAAAACAAAATAAATAAAATAAAACAAAATGAAATAAAATAAAATAAAATAAAATAAAATAAAATAAAATAAAATAAAATAAAATAAAATAAAATAAAATAAAATAAAATAAAATAAAATAAAATAAAATAAAATAAAATAAAATAAAAAAAATAAAATAAAATAAAATAAAATAAAATAAAATAAAATAAAATAAAATAAAATAAAATAAAATAAAATAAAATAAAATAAAATAAAATGAAATAAAATAAAATAAAATAAAATAAAATAAAATAAAATAAAATAAAATAAAATAAAATAAAATAAAATAAAATAAAATAAAATAAAATAAAATAAAATAAAATAAAATAAAATAAAATAAAATAAAATAAAATAAAATGAAATAAAATAAAATAAAATAAAATAAAATAAAATAAAATAAAATAAAATAAAATAAAATAAAATAAAATAAAATAAAATAAAATAAAATAAAATAAAATAAAATAAAATAAAATAAAATAAAATAAAATAAAATAAAATAAAATAAAATAAAATAAAATAAAATAAAATAAAATAAAATAAAATAAAATAAAATAAAATAAAATAAAATAAAATAAAATAAAATAAAATAAAATAAAATAAAATAAAATAAAATAAAATAAAATAAAATAAAACAAAATAAAATAAAATAAAAAAAAATTAATTGAAACGAAATAAAATGAAATGAAATAATATGAAATAAGTTGAAATAAAATAAAGTGAAATAAAATAAAAGTGAACAAAATAAATTAAAATAAACTAAAATAGAATGAAATAAAATAAGGAGTGAAATATATTTAAAAAATTTTAAACTTACCGAATTCAATTTTATTTTATGTGCATAGAAATAATTTATGTAGGATTTTCAACGATAACTAAAGTTAAAACTATGGAAAGGAAAAAAATGTCATAAAATCTATATTTTCTAAAAAAAAAATAATTATATTTTAAACACAAAAATTCTAACTCTTTTTCTTTTTTTATTGACTTATATCTAGCAAATTCTCAATTCATATATTTCAAAATTTAATCACATAAGAAAGTTGTAATACTCTTCCACTGTTTCAATGCTTCACTCAATTGCTTTTCAGTAGTAACAAAAAATATGCATGCATCGGATTTGAAGTAACTACACATAAAAAGAATTTCATTGATTAATAAAACCAGATTTAGACTTGTAAAACCAATATAGTAATCCGTGTGGTATTATTTTAACCTACATACTGTGAATTTTTAATATGATTGATAGCTAACAAAAGTATGAACCTAATCCATTTATTAATTTGGTTTTTGTTGTATGAAAAGTAATAGTAGAATGTGTGAAACATAGCAAAAAAATGTCTTTCATTCACTTACCAGCTATAGAAAATGAAGATGACGTAGGTAGTGAGTTTATTAACCAATGAACATGCTAGCATTTCATAAAACTATGTACATATGTAAATGTGTGGTAATATATACATATGTATGTACATATAAACTCTTGCAGTTTTGATTTATTGGCAAGCGACAGATGAGCTTTTTGTTTGGTTAATAGTAAAATATAATATATTGAAAAATTCCGGATACTCTCATATACATACATACATAAAAACCATAACTTGTCACTTTGATGGACGGCAAACATTTTTCAAATAACTGAAGAGAAATGCATATGAGTATTTGTAAATGTTGTATGGTGAGTAGAAAAGCTTAAATTAAAATTTAGAAATATATATATATAAATGTGTAAATGTATTTTCATAACAACAAAAACTGTACTTATGTTGTCAACTTTATATTGACATTTTAACGCTCGGCTATGCATGTTTATTATTTTACCAGAAATATTTTTTATGTTAGGAAATATATAGATGTAGCGTATACATAGTGTATTAGATTTTCAGCCTCTATAGCTCATGGGCAGATGAAATTGACTTATTTTATTATTTTGTTTTTCTATTTATTTAATTTAAACTAATTTAAGTTAATTGTTTTATTTTATTTTTTAGTTTATCTTAATTTATTGTATTTGCTGTTAGTTTAGTCAGTTTAATCCATTTCAGTATAATTTTTTGTTATGATTATTTATGTTATATTAATTTTTTGGTTTTACTTTTGTTAATTTTGATTTCTTATTTTTTAAAATTGAATTAAATTTCATTTTCCACTGTTTTGTTTTTTAAATATAATATATTTTAATTACTTTTGACTGAATAAAAAAAGAATTAAAATAAAATTAAATTATTTTAATTAAATTAAGATAATTTAATGTTGTGACATATAGTTTTCTTGCTTTCTTAATGCTTATAGTACTTGTATAGTCTGATGGCGGCTTGTTTTTTTGGAACCGAGTGGTTAGCATTGCGTACTTACATTCGGAAGGTTCGGTCTCAAATCCTGGCACCACCAGCATCAAAAAGTTATGGAAAATTAATTTAATTAAAAAATTAAGTTAAAATTTTATAATTGCGGTCGCCCCTCGGCATGGAATGTTCACCCTTCCGAGTATATTTTTGACATGAGAAAAAGATCCTCGTAAAAAAACCATCAGCCGTTCGGAGGCGCCTTACTATCAACTGTAGGTCCCTCCATTTGTTGGAAAAACATCAGGTGGAAAAACCACAAATGGGAGGAGGAGCTCGGCCGAAAATCGCTTCAGCGGTTACAAAGCGCCAATTACATATATAACTTACTTTGTTCTAAGTTATGTTTTTTTTTTGTATTTCTAATTCTATTTATTCTATTTTGGTTAAGATTGTTTTATTTCAATTTTATTAATTTCGTCGAATTTATTTAATTTAACAATTTTTTTTTATATTCTTTTATTTCATTTTGTTTTATATTATTTTATTTTGTTATGTTCTTTTATTTAATTTTATTTTATCCATTGTTGCTTGTTTTATGTTATATATTTTTATTTTATTTATTTATAATTATTTTAAGCTATTTAATTGTTTTAATATTAATTTTTGTTATGTTTAGTTAGTTTAACCTATTTTAGTATTTTTTGAATCCCGTATATTTATTTGGTAACATATTTTCATTCTTACATTATTTATTTTATTTACGTTTTTATATTTATTTAATTTAATTCCATTTCTATAATTATTTATTTTGTATAATTGTATTTTATATTTGTAAATTTTTTAATTTGTATTATTAACTTAATTTAACTTTCTTTATTTTATTTTTTTTTAATTTATGTTTTTTTTAACTCATTTTATGTACATTTATATATTTTAATTTAATTTTTTCTGTGCACTATAATTTGCTTAAAATTAAGTTCACTTTTATTTTTTTGTTATTTGATTCATTTTATAATTATACCACATACTTTTTTGCTTAGTTTAATTTTTTTCTTCATTTTATTTTAAAATATGTAATTTTTTTATTTTATTTTCCTTTTGTATTCAAATTTATATATATTATTCTATATATATTTTAATTTATTTGATTTTTAGTTTATGTAATTTTATTTTAATATGTGCAAGTTTATTTATTTTTTTACTTATATTTATTTTATTTTATTTTATTTTTTTGTTTTTTTTATTTTTCTTTATTATATTTGATTTAATTTTATATAATTTAATTTAATTTAGTTTAATTTAATTTAAGTTAATTTAATTTAATTTAATTTTTTTTATATTATTTTATACTATTTTTTTATTTTATTTCATTTTATTTAAATGTGTGCAAGTTTATTTAATTTTTTACTTATATTTATTTTATTTAATATAATTTTTTTCTTTTTTTTAAATTACTTTATTATATTTAATTTAATTTTATATAGTTTAATATAATTTTATTTCAGTTTATTTTACTTTAATTTATTTTATTTTATATTATTTTATTTTTTTTATAATTCCTTTATTATATTTAATTTAATTTTATATAATTTTATTTTTTTAAATTTAGTTAATTTTATCTTAATTTATTTTATTTTAATTTATTTTATTTTGTTTTATTTTTTTATATTATTTTTTTTTAACTTATTCTGTATTATTTTCATTTATTTTAACTTATTTTCATTTATTCATTATATATTTTTTATTTTATATTACCACTTTTTATGTATAATATTTCTTTTTATTTTTTGGTTTTACTTTTGATTTTATGTGTCAACGAAATATCCGAAAATAAGTTTACAGAAATTTTTTCAAGCGCCTTACATACATATGTATATTCACTACATCATATGCGCTCAATCACTTCGGCATAATGTTCAGGCGTTTGCTTAACATGTATGCTTTGTATTAAAAGTGTTGCGACGCTAAGCGCTCATTGAGTTTTATGTTATTTTTATTCGTATGCGTGTATTTAGCTTAGTCGTAAATGCTCTTCAGCACTTCAGTTGCTACTCGTGTTGTAGTTAAAATGTAGCAACATGGCTCTTATGCTGTGCGTCTAATGTGATTTTCATGCAAGCGCTACTTGGGTACAAATGTGTAAATATGTATTAATATCTATAAAATATTTATGTAAACAAAAATATACTTTTGCCTTTAAGTATATATGTATGTAGATGTGCGTAGTTGCTTTAACTAAAAAAAAAAAACAACCATGGATGGTGTGCCATGTCGTATGAGTAACCAAGAAAATGCAAAATATCTGTATTGTCTTGCATGTATGTATGTGTGTATATACGTTTGTGATATAAAGAATGTGAGAACTCAGAGTTATTACATTTAAATTGTTATTGTTTCCTGTGCACGTGCTAGTTTTCACATATAACGAAATGAATTTTCTCTTCACATGCCTAAAACGCATATAGAGAGATATATTAAAATGGCACCCTGACGCCGTTTAAGAAAGAGGACACATACAATAGCTTGAAAGAAGCCGCATGAGCATCGTTTACGTCAACTGGTATACTTCTTGCTTTCATGCTCACAGCCTAATATACGACAGCAATTTAGGATTTTGAATTGATATGTAGGTGCAAATAAAGAACAGAGCAAAAAAAAAATAAAAATAAAAATAAAAAATACAAATAAACGCAAAAAAAAAATGAGATAGGAAATTCTAGGATTTATACCTTTAATGTAGTGAAGCTGGTGTTTAAAAACAACTGCTCATGTTCCAGCTATATTGTGTAGTAAATTCATGAAAGGTATAGAAAGGTCAAAGAAGGTATAAAAAAAATTATAAAAAAGAGAAAATTCAAAACTGCAACACTACTTGCCACAATGAATACCCAACACACTAGCACAGCAACCGCAAAGCACAAACAGCTGCCGAGAACTGGTAGACTGGAAGTCGGAAGTTGAGTTTTCGCTTTTTCTGTTGCTGAATGTATCATCAAGCATCAGCAATCAGAGCTTATAAGGAAAAATCTCATTTTCTACACTTTTTACAAGCCGACTCCTTGTATTGTATATATGTATGTGTGTATTTTTCGTTGTTGTTTCTTTTTTTTTTTGAGTGGCTAAAGCCGCTGTCACTTGCTGCCACTTACACATAGCAGCTACCGAGCATTTATACGGACAAAAACACACACACACATATCCAAGCAGTACGATCTATATATATACATATATACATACATACATTTTTAAGTATGTATGTTTGCATACAATTACACTTGGGTCTCTTTTGTTTTTTGCAGTTGTTCTTTTTTCCATTGTTACTTTTCGCGTCTTCTTTTGTTATGTGTCATTACAGCGTTTGTACTCTATTCTAGAGCAATGATTTTCTGTTGTCTGCCACTGCTTTCCAATTTAGCTTGTTCATGTTGGCGTGTACTTTAATAAACTTCCACACATTTGCTTGCATATACATACATATGTATGTATGTATGTACGTATGTTTCTTTAGCTCATTGTAAGTGTACATGCAAATGCGTATATGTGTGTTTGTTTTGGTTAATTGTTAGCCATATACATTTATGAGTTTTGAAAATTTTTCCCTTCTTCTTTCATTACTTTCAGTATTTTCTTTACACATTTCTTTTCATTGCTTATTTAATTTTTTTTGTTTTATGTTTATATCTTTTATGTTGTTCACTTTATGTTTTGATACATAATTCCCTTAATTGGCTCATAAAGTCAGTCGTATGTAAGTTGTTGCCTTTTATCCTTATTTGCTCAGCATCAACTTACCAACATTTTATAATTCAATTTGACTTTTCTGATTTATTGTCTGATGTTTTTCTCGGTGTATACACGTATATGAAATGTGCTGCGTAGTTTATTTGCTGAAGGAGCTTGAGTGATACCGAAGACATGACGGTGTTGATTTGCATTTATGTTGAAAGCCAAGTGAAATTTAATTGTTGGCATAAAAACAAAGCCTCCCATGTTTTTAGTTTAATTGGGACTTTTTTCTTTATAATTTCTTTAGCAGATTGCCAATATTTGATGGAGAGCTTTTTTCTTAAGTAAAATTTAATAAAAATACAAAGTTTTTTTCTTTGAATTAACAAAATTTTATTTTAAGAAAATGACTTTCATAATTAACTGAAAACTGAGTAAGTGAATACAGAAAGAAGATGAAAGAAAAATCAAAATGAAAAAAAACCTTTCAAAATTAAAAGAAAAAAATGAAATTACTTTTGCCTGCGAATCGCGACGAAAGCTGTAGAGGAGTAAATCCTCGCTAGCTCTAACTACCGCCTCACCGCTTCTAAATACTTGATCTGAAATTGGCGCTAGTTTTCTTTATTGTTGCTTGTGTTGCACTTTTATTTATGCTTCATGTTTTACATATTAAGCGGATATTTCATATACATACACGGTGTGTCCCAAAAATAACCGAATTTTTTGTATATAAATTAGTAAAATACACATTATATTATCTTTGAAAGTTATTATTTATTCAAAATAGGTTCCATTTGACTCAACACAACGTTTGGAACGATCAACCAGTGCATGCATAGATTTTTTTATGTCATTTATAAATAGAAATGTTCTTCAGTACCTCGGTTACGGCTGCTTAATTTTTTTCAATTTTTTTTTAATTTTTTTAAACTTTAATGTCAATTTTTTTTTCAAGTTTGACACAAAATTTTATATTTGCTCTTTGTTCCATTTTTTTTTTGGAACCATTAGCGCACTTTTGGTTTTATTGAAATGGATGTCACTTTTACATCTGTCATCCGACTTACGTGAAGTTAGGTGCGTTTGAAAGAGGATGAATGTATCTTTTTAATGTTGCAAATTTTCAATAGATGGCGCTGTATGTTGTATGATTTAAATATAAAGTTCGGTTATTTTTGGGGCACACCGTATATGTACATACGTGCATATTTTATGTTGCTACTACGGGACGTAAGTATATAAGTTGTTACGGCGATGTATTCATCTGTTGATGTGCTGTGCTGTGTTATTGCTGTGGTGATATGCTGATGTGATATGTTGATGTGATGTGATTTGCTGATGTGATGTGATACAATGGGTTGTTTGCTATCATCGTGAGAGCTCCAAAGCCCATACTTTAAGTTTGCTACAGATTAAAACTAATTTCAATTTCTTTTTTTAAATATCACTTAAAAAAGGATTTAAATGTTTTGTAAGAAAGGAAAAAAAATTAAAAATAAATTTTTAATAAATCAAAAATTGTTATAAAATTGAATAAAACTCTGGAAAATGAAAAAAAGATATAAAAAAAATCATGAAAATATGAAAGAAAATCTAAACATAAGCATTGTTGCAACATCTGGGCATGCTTCTTCCTATGAGGTCCGGCATACCATATCATTAAGAGGTAAAGCCACCCTAGAGGTTTAAAAATAGACTCAATTTTTTAAATTTATTTTAGGAATATGGGAAAAGGAATAGGATTTCTATTTAATCATTTCATTGAACTTATATTATAGTTAAATAAAATATGCGTTTTCCAAAATTCTAGAGTGGCTTTACTCCTTAAGTTACTCCAACGGCGCTAAAAAAACACAGAACTATTTCACCAAATTTCCTTCACCGTTAGAATAAACAAATCTGACTCTCTTGACTCGAAATATAGATATCTCTAATACCAGGCTCAAGAAAAAAAAATCCGTCAAGCCACTTGGCTGCCTTTCTAGCTGACGTTGCTTGCACGTTGATGAATAAATTTATAATATTGTGCAATTGGTTCGATAAATGGAGATATCAGCTGAACTCAAATCGCTTTCCGTCTAATCTTTGCAACAACGAGCAGGTATTCTACTTTCTCTGCCTTCAAATGGAAAGATGTTATTATGTTCATTGCATGCTAGCTTAAGTGTGGTCTGCAGAAAGGAGATCTTACGGCACGATTCATATAATTGGCATAGGCAAGTAGTTGAAGGCTCTTATAGAAGATTCTAGCTCCTCTATTTCGGTCTGCACCTCGTATTATTTGCTCTATGACTATATTCAATATATAAAACGACTTAGAAATCTGGTGAAGCTTTTGGTAATGCAAGTACGCTTTACGGACAAACGAAGTTCAGAGATAGTGACATGGAAGCTATAGAAAGCAGCTTTGAAAATGATTTTTTTTGGTGTCGATGCTTTTCTCTACAAACGACACGAAAAACTTGGCCTACATTCAGGGTTAATATTAAAATATTTATATGATTTTTACTACGCAATATAAACTTTTAAACACTTTTAGAGATCTGTGGAGTCATTTTGAAAGCCTATTGTTTTTTCTGTAATTTAATTTGAGATAATTTTTGTTGTTTAGCCAATTCAAAGATCTCCTAAATGTAGGCAACAATTTTTTTCACCAGCTTTGAAAACCTAATTACATGTTGCCTACATTTAGTAACAGTGTATTTCGAAAATAATTTATTTTTATTTTTCAAGTAAAAAGTTTGGACTTATCGGTAGCTCTCTTCCGCGAAAACGACGAAAGGGTGCCTGACGTCGTTTTTTTCGCCATGAAAATCACAAAAAAACGTTGGAATAAAATTCAAATATTATATAATATACGTTCGTGTTCTTTCTTTAAATAATTTTGAGATTGTTTTTCTCGGTTAGCTAATCGAAAGATCTCCTAACTGTAGGCTATAATTAATTTCTTGACCATAAAAAATAAAAATAAAATGTTGCCCACATTCAGAAGGAATGTAATATGAAAATAATTTATTTCTTACTTTTCTTTATTATGTTAAAGGCAAACATGCTAATATATTCCCATCAGTCGGATTCTCCAGATATCTTCGTAAATTTTTGTTAAAGAACTCTAATTTTTTATTATTAATAATTTTCTTTAATAATTTTCTCTGCTCTATAAAACACTATTTACAATAGTTTACCCTTGAGAGTACGGCAATATATTTCTTCTTTTGGCAAAATATGTTGCGTTAACGTTGAAAAAATTTACAAGCTTGGCCAACTTGTAGCTTACACAGCCAATTTCCTTTCCTACAAAACAAAAGCTTTCTCACATTTCAACGAAAATAAACAAAACCGAAATGCCAGGAGGCCAAAATAAATCGTATTTACGTTTCGATTTCTACAATACTGTCAATAATCGAATGAAATTGTGGCGGTTGGGAATGTTTGAATGATTTTGGCTTACAGGTAGGCGTTACGTATACGCCACGTCGGACCTGCGGCTGTAAACGAAAAAGCATAGCAACGATTCTAAGCAACATTATGTAGGAAAAACAAAAAAAGTATACATATATATAAATATATAAAAAAGTAAATTCTCAAGAACTATTGAATTGACACAATATGCTTGGTGAAAATTCAAAAGACCCACGACAGCATAAAGGAAAAGTAATAAAAAAAATAACCCAAGAAAGGTTAATGCGTTTCACGCCAAATCTAAGAGATTTTTCATTTATATTTTATATTAAGTATATATGTAAAATTGTGTGAATATTTGTATACAAACGCTTTTTTGTATATTTATTTTTATTGACTTTGATGAAAGTTGGGAAGGCACAACGTGGGTTGAGTAGCTAATAATGGACTTTAGCACCACAAAACAGGACAACTTGTATAGCCTGTAGTAATCAACGCGTTTGTGTGTAAATATATTATATGTACGAGTACATATGTATGCGTGTAAATGTGGCAGAAAATTGTCGATTGTAAACTCCTCCGTTTATTGCACATTTTTATTTCACTCAGAAAATTTAGTGCCACAGTGTTGAATTGAATGTCATTGTCGCCTGTAGCAATAGCGTTGTTGTTTTTTTTTTATATTTATTTCTTATTGACACTGTAAAGGGCAAACAGCCCATGACCTGTGGCAAGCTGTTAGTATTATCGTTATTGTGGCAATGTTGCAATCATAGGTAAATGTGTGTTTATCATGACCACAAATTTAAAATTAACTTTTTCAATGGTGGGCAAAGAATATCTTAGGGAATTCGCTTTATGAAGCATACAAATTTAAATCATAGTAGACTCGTACCAAAATTACTTCTAAAAAGTATCCTTGCGATATTCAAGTATCATTCATAGTTAGCTTCCTGTCGTCAACATTGCTTAAACAGTTTTTAATTGAGTTTTTAGATTTAATAATCAGTTTATATTGGGCCAGGGTGAGTTGATTGCGTCTGACAAGTCCCGGACTTAACAAAAAGAACACTATTCGATGTTCAAATTTGGCTTTTTTCAACAACGTATTCTCCTTCAAGCGTCACACAAGCATGCCAGCGCCACTCCAATATTTCGAAAACACTTTTGTAGAACGATTTTTCTTTGACTTCAAATAACGCTACGAAATATTCACTGCGGTTGATAGTTGCCTTCGCAAAAGAATTCGTGAATATTACAATACACATTGGAGGATGCTGGGACCATAACCTTTCCAGCCTGTATTTTAGGCACTATGGACGAGGATCATCAGTCGCTGTCCACTGACATTGGTTTCGGAGTCATGAGGTTGAACCATGTTCCATCTATTGGTACATATTGACATGGAAATTCCAGCTTATTATGTTTAAACATGGCCAAGTACTGCTCAAAATCATGAACATATTCACAAACATGGCACCCACTTTGAACAGGACTTTTCGTAGTCGAGTTCTCATGGAATATATAGTTAAACCGATATTTTGATATCTTTAAGATTGATGAATTCACATAAGTGGAATTTTTTATTATTAAAATCGATTTTGTGATTTTCTTTTTAGATATTTTATGATGTTATGGCCTCATTTGGACGCACACTGCGTTCTCTACGACCACATTTAAAGTACCAAACTAAGGAAATAACAATTTTCATTGCTTCCCTTTAACGATATTTTTTCCTATCTAAGAGCAGTGCCTCTATAACACAACTTCGATGGATGATAATCGTCAAAATCCAATGACTTACTACTTGAATGTGTGGCAGAGATTTCCGATCTGGGAGTGGAAAGAAACTTCCCGACCTTATGTGGTTCTTCATAGGCCCGAAAGATCTCACAGCCATGCATGTGGAGGTGCTTTTCGTAAGCTTTTCGGTGTTGTTGTCCCATGTGATTTTTACTTTAAAATAAGTTGATAACACAGTTAGTGGTTAGAAGAACTCCTTCACATACTAGAATCTTACTTTACGAAGTACAGAAATTTTCTGGAGGCCAAACTGATGCTGGGAATAAATTTAAATTCCTTAACACATGAAACTAAGCACGAAGGTTGGAGTCGCGATTTTTAGCTTCTTAGCTAATTTTTATTAGTGAGTTCCGCAGAACGAAAAGTGCTAATTTTTTGTTTTTTATTTTTTTTGACACGACAGTGTCTAACTAACCAAACTAGACAAGTCGCAAACCTTTCAATTTATACTAAAGCTTCTGAACAGATCCTTAAGCTTAACGAGTATAATACAGAGGTATATATATATTCCTTCATAGTTCATAAAGTCTATCCTATACCCTACCACATCGCCTGAGTTGATATTATCAGTTTTAACTCATCAACTTGGAATCTAAAATGTGGATAGTATTCAAAAAAAAACATAACTTTAAATTGTATTTTGTAAGATTCACAAATTTAACTTTTTTTATTTTTTACTTCATCCTTTATCTTTAAATTTTTGCTGTTTTTTGGGCTCCTTTTCTCCTTTTTATTTTTTTAATATTGCTAATTCATTTAAATTTTTTTTAACTTTCTTAATTTGAATTAAATTTTTATTTTTATTTCTATTTTTTTATTTAATTTTTGTTTTGTTTTATTTTTTATATTTATTTAATTTCTATTTTTATTTTCTTGTTATTTTATTTTTTGTTTAATTTTTTTATTATTTTTATATTCTTTTTAAATTAAGTTTTTTATTATTTGTATTTCTTTTAATTTATTTTTTCATTAAAACTTTCTTTTATTTTAAGTTTTCAACAACAAATTTAAAAAATTTATTTGCTGCCGCTGCAATTTTTTTATATCATATGATTTTTTAATTAATTTTTATTTATTATATTTCTATTTTCAGCATATTTTTAATATTTAATATTATTACTATCAATATTTCTTACTTAATTTCTCTAAATATTTTAATTTTTTTCCACTTTATTTTAATTTTAATTTTAATTTAGCAGTGAATTTGGATTTTATTTTAATTTTTATTAAATTTTGTGATTAATTTTTTAGTTTTATTGTTTATATTTTTAAAGTATTTTTACTTTTTTTTATTTAATTTAGTTTTGTTGATTTATTTTTATTTTATTTTTAATTTTATTTCGTTTTTAACTGTATTTAAGTCGTTAATTTTTTACACGGTTTTTATTTTATTATAATCTGTTTTCAGTATTAAATTTTTATTATCATTTAGTTTTAATTTATATTATTATTTAAGTAATTTTTCTATTTTTCTTTTTTTCTTTTAATTTTATTTCAGTTAAAATTTTAAGTTGTATTTTTTAATTTTTTTATTATTATTGAGCTCAGTAAAATCTTTATATGGGCTTAACCTTGCTTTTCTCACTAACTTCCGTTGTAAAGCGCGTATACTCTTTCAGCGAGTAGTTCCTTCTTCTCCTCTCTGAAGGGCTTTTCAATTAAGCAGACGCATTCTACCACGAGATTTATTGCAGTTCGTTGTAATTGCAGCCTCGAGCTTTATTAACTGACAAGGACTTTAAATCAACCAATGCATAATATGTAAGTGTTTATGTATGTGTATATGTCTACGGATGCACTATCTGTGTTACTCGTTGCCGCAAATGAACACCAAGCGTCATTTGGTTGCTTTGCAAAGAAAGTTTTATCTTTACGCTTGGCTGCGCGAAGCTGAAAATGAGCAACCGTAACATTGCGTGGTGATATATTTATATAAAACAAAAAACTAAAAACAAGAAGAAGACAAAGAAGAACATTTAAAGCGTAGACCGCTCTGTGGTAGTAAATTAATAATAAAACGACAAGTGACTACACACGAACTGTGTCTTTTGACTTCTCCCGCCCAATAAGCGTAGAAAAGCACAAAATAATTTTATTTTATCTCAAGTGCTACGAGGAAGAGACTACAAAGAATAAGTAAAAATAAATGTATTTAAAGCAACGAAAGAACTACAATCAAAGGAAAAACCACAATGTTTAGTTGTAAGAAAGGACTAAACATCTTTGTGTCGGCGGCGAATCCCCAATGGCAAGAGACTAAAGCCACACAGCAAAGATTTCCACGATTTCTGTGATTGCCTTGAGTGCTGCATTTTTTTCTCTTTGTAATCCTTGGCCAGCATTTTATTTTCACAGATTGTAATTCTTTCTACACTTTGTGGTTCTTTTATTCTTATATTGTTCCTGTTGCTTTCCGCCTTATTTACTTTTGCTTGTATTGTACTTAATTCAGGTACTCGTTTTGTCTGTCTGTCTGTTTGTCTGTCTCTCTGGCTATTATCGTATTTGTTGCGGATTTAGCGGCTTTAAAGTGGCTATGAATCAAAGCTGAGAGGCAGATTTTACATTGGTTTAAAGTTGCTGCATAAATTGAAGTTTTTTAATGGATTTTAACGGTGTTGTAAAAGCAATCATACTTGAGATTGCAGAAGTGATTTTGTGGCAGTGAAGTGTATACGCTTGACTTTTGCCAATTGAATTTATTGTTTCAACAGCATCAGCTGTGATTTTTGGGTTGCCTTGGGATAATTCAATGCCTAACTTCTGGCCGTTCTCTTCTTCTTCTTCTTTCTCAATACATTGTTGATGAGTCTTCATTCCCACGCTGGGGGAAAAATTGTTCATTTTCTTTCAGATGCTTGGAGTTTTACTTCCTGTTTCAGGCATCAGAGGAAGGCGCTGAAAACTCTCTTATAAAAAACATATCAGGCATCTCCAGGTGCCGAGCAAGTTATCCTCAAGGAAGGCCCCAGCGTCGTATTCTACTTCTCTCATCTGTAAACATATTTAGGTTGTTGTTGTTGCTGTAGCGACTGGCTAACTCCGCTTTGTCAATCTAAGTCGCCGAGGTCATCTAACGGGAGGTCCCGGAAACGTGTTGTTTCGTCGGGATTGGACCAAAGGGAGAGGGGGGGTTAGATGAGTCGGTTTAAGGGGGCATGTGAAGATGTGGTTAGTATCGTGCGGAGACTCTCCACATGCAGGGCATACCTGGGGTATGCTGAAGTCGAACCTGGATAAGTAGGAGTTTAACCTGCTACAATATCCAGATATAAGTTGTGCAAGGGTCATGCGGGTCTCTTGAGGCAGCTCGAGCTCGTTGTCTGGTATGGGTGGTGGTTTAACGCCGAGCACACCATTCACGGAAAGGGAGTCTTTGAAGGTGTTGACTGACTCTTGGTGGATGGCGTTCAGTGCTTGTCGGTACGCCGTCCTGTCCAGCGGTTGTTGCAGGTGATGCTGAATGGTGCTCTTCATGTCGAGTACTCCCTTCCTGATGTGCTTAGGTGGAGGTTCAGCTTCAATGAGGTCCCTACTGGGGTGCTCCCTGCGGTGACATCCCAGTAGGAACTGCTTGCACAGCAAAGCATTGTGCTCCTTAACTCGTAGCATAGATGCTTCGCTGTGCAAGTGATGCTTCGGCGATATCAGGAGGTTTCCTGTCGCAGTCCTAAGGGCGGTGTTCTGTCATGCCTGTAACTTCTTCATCTGCGTCTCGTTCGTCCCAGGCGCCCAGATCGATGCAGCATAGTTTACGACCGGCCGGCCAATTGCTTTGGAGTTTTGCGGTAAGGAAGGAGATCAGGCTATAGAATGTGACCCTTAATATTTTAGGGTTGTTTACAGTCGGAATTTTTTGGTCTTCGAGTTCTAGCCTGTACTCCTTCGTCCAGCTGGGGAAGAGGGTAGCCGAGGATGCATGCGTAGATGTCTTGCAGTGAAGAAGTGGGAGAGATCGGCCAGGTAGCAGTTCACTTTCGAACATAGGTCGTCAATATCCTAGCCAGACGCCAATATCGTACAATCATCGGTATACGAGGTTAGGTTTTGTGGAGATCTTGGGCATTCGGCAAGCGAGCTTCAGCGATAAACTGGAGCTCGTCATAACATTTTCTCTGTTTTACACCAGCAATAAGTCAAGCAACAGAGTCGGCAACAAAAGTCTTTAAAAACAAATAAAGATTGAGTATATAATATCTCACTCTTCAGTGCTGAACTATATGGAATTTTTGAAAGCCTTCTTTTTTTGGGCTTCCTGCAAAATAGTGTTTCAAGAGGAAAGTTCATATGCTACTTTCGTTTACTCTACCTAACAAAATACGAGAGAAAAACGGCACTACTTCACAGGGCTTCTAGATATTTGCCTCAGACCTGGGGTAAAAGTTAGATGGAGCAAGCTAAACCTTATCTGAAACTCGCCTTTTTCACTACGATATAGTACATGCTTCATCTCATGTAAGTGACAAACGAAAAGGGAGTCATAGATTGCACCACTTCCGAAAAGGTGATGAATTTTTATGACAAGTATTAAGTTTTATGTCAGAAAAACAAACGTTTAGAAATGTTTAAATGTTGCTCTGTCCACAGCTCGAGTCTACAGCTCAAGTCTCTTTTTTGAGTGACTTAACGGTTTCGGTTGGTTTCTCATACTTTTTCTATTAGCAATGTTGCCAATTTTCATTACAGTTATTACAGGAAATATTTCCCTTGTTACAGTTGCCAAAACTTTGTCTTTGTCAAATTTTTATATGTAGCGTATTTTCTTCTTTTAACAGATTTTCAACTAACAACTACATAACAAACATTTGTTGTAGATATCTACTGAGGAATTTAGCAATTAACGTTATCTAAGTCCATCAACACAACAATGCACAATTGCCAATTTTACTTATCTACGTCTACGCATTCTTTGTGGTATAAGCTTATCTCAATTAATCTTTCATTTTGTTATTTTCTGCACTCTTAATCATTGCGCACATGACCATATTGCGTCATATTTTTACGATTCCATTACTCCTCTCCCCTACATTGTTCCGCTCTTAGCATTTTGCATATACATATGTATGTATGTATAAACAAACGTTAAATTGTGCTTCCTTCATGACTTTTGAAGCATCGCACTTAAAAAGTCGTAAACAGAAGCATCAAAAGCGATTTTGTGCATCATCATTTCAGTTGTTGTGGAAATGTTGAAATTTTGTGGTCAAAAATGTGCATTAAACAAGTGAAATTTGTCGGCAAATCAGTCTTGCCCTCACGCGCTGCATCTCTCTCTCTCTCTCTTTCTCGCTCTCTCTCTCTCTCTCTCTCTCTCTCCCTCTCTTTCGATGCACTGCTGGTAGTTAAAAGTGTTGTATGCAGCAGGAATGTGAAAGCACTTAAAAAGTATTTGATGGCAAGCAATGTGCTTGGAGTTAAATGCGTTGAAATCGATGTTGCCAGCAACACTATTTGTATTTGTGTATATGCACATTTTGTTTATATGTATATACATATGCAGGCAAGTATTTGTAGGCAAGTTGTTGCAACATTTGATTTTCATCACCCACCTCAACATCGATAACAATTTGAAAAGTTGCAGCATTTCATAGTGACATAATCGGCAATAAAGGGGAAACATTAAAAGTTGAATTCGATGGAAAATGCCGTACGCTTTGCATATTGAAATTTTAGGGGTATTCACAGAGTCTTGTTCACAGTGATGCTAGATTTTTTTTAGTAAAAAAATTGTGTAAAATTGTGGGTTTACTTAATATGTTGAAGAGAAAAAAATGCTGCTCTTTCAAATTTGTGGCTAAAGAGCTGAGTTTTGATACAAAAGGATTTCTGTATACGAAATGCTGAAAAGAAAACGAAAAATATTTTTTGAGATACATTGCTGCTCAACGAAACATGTTGCAAAACAATTTTTTTTTTTTTAAACATTAAAGACTGCATGTCAAATAAAAGTCTTCCCACAAATAATGTTGCAGTGATAACCAAACGAAAAAATTGTACTATGAAAAGAAATGTTGCTACTAAAAATGTTGCCATGGAAATATGTTGCCATGAAAAAGTGTTTTCCCAAAAAATGTTTTCACCTATAAATTTCGTTTAGCATAAAATGCTATTAAAAAAAGAAGTTAAATAATCAACATTAAACGTTTCTAACTAAATAAATTACCTTAAGAAATCTTTTTATTATGCAACAAATGTTGCCTATAGAAAATGTTGCTTAACACAAGTCTTCCCACAAATAATGTTGCAGTAATAATTAGCAAACGATAAAATTGTACTATGAAAGGAAATGTTGCTACTAAAAATGTTAGATATGTTGCCATGAAAAAGTGTTGTCCCAAAAAAATGTTTTGTTTATCATAAAATGCTGTAAAAGAAAAATATGTTTCTAAATAAGAAATGTACTGAATAAAATATGTTGTTAAACAATGCAATTTTTCAATTAGAACCTCTTACCATGAAAAAATGTTGGTATGAAAAAATATTGTTACGAGCAAATGAAGGCGAAGAAAAATGTTGCCAAAATAATGTTGCCAAAACAATTTTGCAGAAAAAATGTTGCCAAAACAATTTTGCAGAAAAAATGTTGCCAAAACAATGTTGCAGAAGAAATGTTGCCAAAACAATGTTGCAGAAAAAATATTGCCAACACAATGTTGCAGAAAAAATGTTGCCAACACAATGTTGCAGAAAAAATGTTGCCAAAAAATTGTATCCACATAATGTTGGCTCAGAAGAATTAAGTAAAAGAATATTGTTACAATACAGTTTCTGAAAGAAAATTTTGTCAAAAAAGGGTTGCATTAAAAAAGTGTCACCATAAGTGTTGCATATACAAATATTATTAAGAACAAATTTTTATTAATAGTGAAAGGCTTTTAAACAACATATTGTTTTGCATAGAAAATGTTGTTAAACAAAAAAAAAAAATGTTGCTAGAAAACTGCGGAACATAAATATGCTGCTGCCAAAATTGTAACAATATGGTATAGGTATATATACGAAATAGTTTTGATAAATTAAAAGTGTTATCACAATGTTGCCCCTAAAAATTGTTACCTTAAAAGAGTGTTTCCCTCAAAATTTGTTACATTGAGAAAGTGTTGCCCTGAAAAAATGCTCTCAAAAAAGAGATTTTCTAATCATGAAACTGCCAAATAAAGTATGTTATTAAACAAGTTTTTTTTTAATAAAAAATGTTGCCAAAGAAAACTACGTAGTCGAATGAAAGATATAAGAATATAAACAACGCAAAATATTTATAAAAATTTTACCAAATAAATGATGCAAAACAAATATTTTTTCTGAACAAAAAAATTTTGTTTAAGATTTTCCATAACAGAAAACAGCGTCTTGTGAATCCCCTCATATGAGAATTTTCAACTTTTCGCGAGCTCGAATCATATTATAACTAAGTATGCCTGCTTGTGTATGTGTATAAATATATTATTATGTGATGTCACATAAACACACGTTGAAGCTGCGAGTAAAATATATGAGCACGTTGCACGTTGCACGTTGCACGTTTCTCCTTGCAACACATTTTTATATAGTATAGTACAGTATAGCACCACTGCTTGCAACACGCGTGCACCACCATCATCATAACGAGTAAGTCTGTCACATGCAGACATGCAGTGGGTACCGCCGCTTTCATACCCATCATGCAAAATGGGGATCACATGTGAAGCAATGTGATTTGTGGCAAATTAAGCTGACATCAAAGCGGCACCCACATAAATGGCGAGCATACGCTAGTTGCCACCACAGCAAAGCTGGTTACACACAGACACATACACACATATATATATAGACAGGCGGCAACTAGCACCCGAAAGCAATGGTTGAATCATAAAAACAAGTATACATATTATATATGTATGAATATGCATTCAATTGTTGTAGTGTGGCTGCAACGCTCATAATAGTTAAGTCAAGCGCAGAGGACAAAAGCGAAAAAAAAACAAAAAGGAAATTCACTTGATTTGCACAGAATTTTATGACTCAAGCAAGTTGTATGGTTTTTATGACAGCAACGTGCAACGAGACGTAGCAGCAAAGCCCCAGCAACTAGCTTTATACAAGTATGTAAGTGAGAACTCTTGTCACTGGCAGTCACAGTGGGCTACCATATAAATACTATACACACACATATAAATAAAAAAAAAGAATATAAAAAAATGGAAAAAAATGAAAAAATCGCATATATTATAAAATGTTCTTGCAACTTATACTCTCCCGCTGCCACAGATCAATTCTTGACATGTCTGTCTATATATGTACATATGTATATATTAGTACATGTATATGTTAAATTGTACACTTCATTCACATACCCACAAAATGTGTGAATTTTATTCTTTATTGCTAGTTTTATAAGTGACACGTTGCATGCCACAAATGAGGTAGCGATGTCATAAAATATTAGAAAATTGTGTTTGGTACAAAACTTTGGCATGACAACAGCAAATACACTTACGACAAAAAAAAGAACGAACGAAAGGGAGAGAGAATATGAAAAGCCGAGCGGATTATTTACTAAGCTTACACATGCATACATACAAACGCTCATATGTGCATATATGTGTATATATATAATTATAAATATTTTTTCGCTTTTAATTAAATTTTTTTCTTTCTTCTAGTCAAGTAAATTTTCATGACATAAAAAGTTTCCTCACTTTTCCGCGAAAAAGTTAGAAAAGAAATTATTTTTTTTTTACTTTTCTTTTTAATTTTTTAATTTTTATTTTTATTCTATGGTATTTATTTTATTTGATTTTAATTTTTTCTTTTCTCTTACCACTTGACATCTGGCGCAGTCGACGCCATTTATTTTGTAATTAATGTCAATATGACACTTTACTTGCTGTTTATGACACATAACAGTTTTATTGAAGTGCATGGAAAATCTAAATAAAAAACTATGATTTTGATAAATATTTGTGATTTGATTCTAAAAATTTTAAATTAAAAAAAAAAAAAAATTTCCATTAAAAAGTTTTTATTTATATAATTCCACTGGCCGATTAATCATAAAAAATTGAATTTTTTTGTTTTAAAATTCCCTACAGTATTACAGTATTTTTTTGACCCTACGAAAACCCCAAAAATTCATCGACCTCTACGGAGTAAGCATGCTGATGCTGAAACATCTGACACAGTGGAAGCGGACTACCTTAGTAAGGTTCTCAATCTGCCTATAACCATCCTAACAATATTCGATATGTGGAAAATGTGTAGCGTGGCCCTGCTACCGGAGAAACCAGCCAACAAAATTGAATATTATCTGTCGATAACTTCATTTTCTTCAGTAGCGAAGACAATTGAGACTTTGCTGTTCCCGTCTTTTACACACAATCTGAGCACAGCAGCATATTAGCATAGCTTCTGAAAAGTAAATAGTACCACAACCACCATGTTATGAATACTCAAATACTCTATGACCGTAACCTAGGGTGGAAAGGAGAGGATGCTTAGGATAAGGGAAAGATGAGTAAAATAATACCCTTGAATACCCTATATATATATATATATATATCATCGAGCCATTTGGCTCTTGAATGAGTTCCGGGGTTAACCTGGTGAAGGTTTTGGGTGGAGCTAAGGGAGAAATTGGAGGTGGTGTGGGGTTAACATTCCTCCTGTGTCATTGTTACGGTGAGAATTTATTGAGTGCTGTAGCTCTTCAAAAATGGTGGAGTGGTGTTGTAATCCAAGCTTATACCACTTAGGAACTTGCTTGTTTCAGCCACTCCTGATGCTGTTCAGCGTCCATACAAGCAAACCAGCAAACTTTCGAGGATCTAACCGACATCATCTATTAAAAACTTCAAGTGAATTACCTTACTGTCCACCTAAGCATATAAGCATACATGAATATACATACACACGTGCATTAATATATGCATAAGTACACCAAATGGCAGTAAGTAATACCTAAGTATGTGAGGGAAATAGAAACAGTTTGGCTAGCGAGTGGGGACTATTAGGCTATTCAGCGATATCATAATAGGCTGATTTGGCGGCCTGAGGGAGCTGATGCCCAGCAACCACTTCAAGCTAACTTCTGGTAAGCAAAACGTTGTATATTATATGTTCTGAATTTCAAATAGTATATCGATCCATAATTTGGATGTTTTGGAATCATGAAAATCAATTCAGCCGTTCTTAATTTATAAATGATGTATTTTAAACGACTCTCATCTCTATATATGACTACAAACACCTTGTGCTCAAAAATAAGAGCTATTGTCTGTAAAATTTAGTATCTGCTAAATACATACTCGTATATCCAGTGGAATGGTTATGTGGATATCAAATGAGCAGAAAAAATTGTATAAAAAAAAAAACAACGAGCTGGCAAGCTTAAAATTATATCCAGCAAAAATCGCACTAATTCAATAAATAAGATACAATTTTTTATTATTCACATGTCAATAGTAATATTGTTTCCATCATACCTTTTACACATTTTTATTTGCGTAATAAATTAATATCCTTAAAACGCAAATTGAAATCCAACAAATCAAACATCAATAATATACTATTTCCGCTTCAATGATTTAATTTCGTTTTATTTCTCATACGAGTTAACAAATATATGTTTATAAATTTAAAGTGATTGCAGTAACTCATACTAAAAATACAGTAGTTGCCGTATAGTTGTATGTGTTTATAATAATAATATTTTAATAATTTACGAATCACTGCAAATCATTTGTGAAATCCCCGTATGTAATTAACCGTTGTTTATTTAGTGTACGAAATCCATTTGTACAACCGCAAAAACCATTCAAACTGTTTTGTGTTGTTGCCAAAATCGATCAGGGTGGAGTTGGCGTTGCTCCTTTCCTAACCACAGCAGCGGTTTGTGGTTACACTGGTGGCAGTGAGTGCTGTAACAATGGGAGCGTTCAGCGAACTGAGCGCTCAGTAAACATGTTCAGTAAGCGGATGCTGAACGCAATGATTAACCAAAAATTTTTATGAAGAAACTGTGCCTTGTATGCAGATGACCAGTTTGCGGAACACTTTAGGATGAATAGAACAACATTTCAAGTAAGACATATTTGTGCAAAAAATATATAAATATATAATTATAATTTTTAAGATAATTATTTTTGAAATAATAATGCGAAAACTTAACTCCACAATCAGTTGGTTGTTTCGACAGTTGAAGTAGCAGTACGTTCATGAAAATTAATCGCTCAATAAAAGCGCTCACTGAACTTGTTTACTGAGTGCCCAGCTCGCTGAACGCACCCACTGATGAGTTGGCGTGATATTTTGTTTTTGTTTTAAATAATAAATTTATTTTATAGCACGATTTAATACCTGGTTATATTATTGTTACAGTTTTTTGATAATTAATTTTTTCACAGTTTTTTCCTTTTTTATAAAATTATAAATCACAATGCAAGCGCTTTACTTTTGCGAAAAAAATTTAAGAGGAAAAGATGCATTTTAAATTGCAAAAGATAATGAAAGTTATTAAAGGTTAAAGGTGGTATGGAATAAAATTTTTCAATTTTTTAATTTTCCTTTGTTTTAATTTATTATAAAAAAAATTTGTTTTTTTATTCTATTTTATTAATATTTTATATGTTTTTTTATACTATTTTATTTTATTTTACTTTATTTTATTTTATTTTATTTTGTTTATTTTATTTTATTTTATTTTACTTTATTTTATTTTAATTTACTTTATTTTAGTTTGTTTATTTTATTTTTTTATTTTATTATATTTTAGTTTATTTTTTTTTATTTTACTTTATTTTATTTTATTTTATTTTGTTTTATTTTATTTTATTTTATTTTTTTTTTTTTAATTTATTTTTATTTTATTTTATTTTATTTTATTTTATTTTATTTTATTTTATTTTATTTTATTTTATTTTATTTTATTTTATTTTATTTTATTTATTTTATTTTATTTTATTTAATTTTATTCTATTTTATTTTAGTGTATTTTATTTTATTTTGTT
Source organism: Ceratitis rosa (assembly GCA_037013455.1). Taxonomy (NCBI): domain Eukaryota; kingdom Metazoa; phylum Arthropoda; class Insecta; order Diptera; family Tephritidae; genus Ceratitis; species Ceratitis rosa. The sequence continues at coordinate 14,333,993 of JAWMAG010000012.1, forward strand.
TTATTTTATATTACTTTATTTTATTTTATTCTATTTTATTTTAGTGTATTTTATTTTATTTTGTTTTATTTCAATTTATTTAATTTAATTTAATCTAATTTTATTTTATTTAATACAATTTATTAAATTAAATTAAAGAAAAAAATTATATTTTATTTTTTTTATTATTTTATTTTACTTTTTTTTATTTTGTTTTATTTTATTTTATGTAATTCTCTTTTTAATTTAATTTAATTTTATTTTGTTTTTTATTATTTATTTAATTTAATTAAATTAATTTAATATAATGCATTTTTTCTTTTTGCTTTTATTCAATTTTTTAAGCTTTGTTTTAGTTTATTTAATTATATTTTGGATGATTTAATTTAATTTGTTTTATTTAAGCTTGATGTTTTTTAATTTATTTTAATGTTTTTTATTTTAGTTTATGTGTTTTTTATTTGTTTGTTGTTGTTTAGTTTGTTTAATTTATTTATTTTTTTATTTTATTCTATTTTTTTTATTTTATTTTATTTTACTTTATTTTATTTAAATTAAATTAAATAAAATAAAATAAAATTAAATTAAACAAAATTAAATTAATTGTATTATAATAAATAAAATAAAATTCCATTAAATTAAATTAAATAAAATTTTATATAATTTAACTTTTTTCTATTATTTAATTTGTATTTTTGGTTTAGTTATTTTTTTATTTTTTGTTTTATATAATTTGATTTTATGCAATATCGTTGTTTTGTTTTATTTTAATTCTTTTTATATGTTTCTATTGTTTTATTTTTTTATCCCAATTATTCTATTTAACTTATTTTATATTACTTTCTTTCATTTTTTACGAATTTATTAAACAGTTTCCTTTCATTTTTTCATTTATTTTTATTAATGATCATGTAATTTAGCTTTTTTAGGAAAAGTCTTGAATAACCAAGGGCGCTGACTGTACATATAATTTATTTATCAGCTCATTTATATCACTTAAATCTGTGTATGTGAATTCAGATGAATAAATTTTGCATGAATCTCATTACAGAATCGCATAGTGCCACACATATACTGTTAGAAAAACACAAATATGTTTTTGTTGATGTTTAGGGTTTTGTTTTATTTTATCATGTTTGCATTTATAACAATATTTGTTTAAATATTTTCGGGTGAATGCATTTACAAGTGCAAATGCAATTTCATGCAATAATAGTTGCTCATACGTCATGTCACACACAGATAGTTTCAAGCAATTTACTACTCTCTTGCTAGCATATACATATATATACATATATATTACTAAAGTATTATGTAAACTTAATTTATTTTAATTATTTGTTTTAGATAAGCTTAATTTCTGTATTATGGAATCCTCATTTGTAGTTATTCATTTACATTAATTTACCAATATAAACATATTTTGTATAAGCTTATTTATAATTGTTGTTATGTTATAAAAGCAGTAGCGCAAATTATTATTTGTAGGTTGGGGGACAAAATTATCAATTATTGGATTAAATTTATAAATACTTTCAAATAAAATATTTCTTAATTTTTCAGTATTCAAGTATAGTGTATATTCGTTCATACAGTTCTTTTGTTTAGCAAAAGATTGCACCATTGCTAGATATATGAATTCATATAAGCAAACTATAGTTATTTAACCAATGACAACACCACTACATGTCATCGTTAATTAACAAATGAGTTACTTATAGCACTCTATCTAAATAGAGTCTTCTCAAAGCACGTCAGGTAATCTTTACTAATTAAGACGCCAAGCTGTAGCTGATTTATTAATATTTACTGCCATACATACTGACTATATATATATTCCCTAATTACATACATATTTATTTGTGAAAAGTACATATACTCCCGATGATTATGCCACAGTGCGCTGCCCGCTTATTATGGCAAGCCATAAAAATCTCTAACATCTCTATCCGCCACGTTTGTGGTTTACGTGGTCAATTAATTGAATTGTATTTGCCACCGTTTAGATAAATAAATGTGTACGCACATGTGTATTTACACAAGGCCATATATGCCTGCTATTATTTGCTTCAGAGTATTTGTTCCGTAGTCATCATTTTGGCTAAGCGCCGGATTTCCGCGCCTCGGTACAAGTATACTTGCCAAAGCCGGGTAAATGCAGGTAAGAGCACATAGTTGACCGCAACATTTATTCCACTTGCCCTCATTGTTTACGCCAAATAAACAATTGGTCAGCATGCGTACATTCGTGCGTGTGAGTAAATATGCAACGTGATTAGCTGCTGAAATGTGCGAACATTGATTCTAATTAGTGAGTTTGCGGTACGAGCAGCATGTGTGGCATGAATGAGCGCATGGCATGTAGGTGTTAACTAGTTAGTACAAAATTGATTAAGTAAGCATGCAGAGAATGTTCGTGTTTGCTATACAGATTTTAGGTGGAAATTTTATTATAATTTTTTTTATATATTTATATTAGATATGTACAAATGCATTTTGTATTGTATGTTAAAGTTGACTACTAAACAAACTTTTAGAAACATTCACTACTCTTCTATTTTTTTCTCACAAAGTTAAAGTAAAATTTCTTTTATTTTAATTTGGGATGATTTTAATTGAATATATATATAAAGGCAATATTGCATTTATTACTAAAAAAGTGAATTTGGTAGAGAAATGTTAAAATAAATCTCTTTTTTAGTGCCGAAAATTAATAGCAATTTTTCCTAAGGGTTAAAATAGTATGGAGAAAATTAAAAGCTTTGCCAGAATAAGCTTAAATATGTTTTAATAAAACAACACAATGCAAAAACCTGCACAATTGCCAACATATTAGTTGAGATGACAATTTGACACTACTTATAATGAAAACTGGCAACGTTGCTTAAATAATTATTTTATAACTTAGTGAGTACCTTAATGAAGAGCTGCTAGCTGCTCAAATGATTATTTAAAACTATTTTTTAAATATAAAAGAAATGTCACCATCATGCCTATAATTCCATACTGCGAAATTTGGCAACATTGTAGCATCTTTAAAGGAGAGAATTTTGAAAAAAAATTCGAGATCACCGTAATGAATACGTAGAACATTATAATTTGCTTGCAAGTTAAATTATATTTTCTAATACATAAAATCCCATAAACTGATTTCAAATCAGTCCAAAATTATCCTTGGTATAAACTGTGAAAGCATATAAAATAATGCTTTTAAAAAACGAAAGTATTGAAGAAACTTGGCAATCGTCGATAAAAATCTACAAGAGTAAATCGGCAACAAAGCATTCTCCTAAGGCTCAATATTATTAAAAAAAGTTGTTTAACAAAATGCGCTACTAGAAAATTCACAAAATAGATAATTTTGTAAATAAAAAGACATTACCGTTAATTATATTTTAACGATTACCTATATTTTCTGAATGGAAAATTGGCAACATAGCGTTATTCTAATAATTCGAGGAATGAAAAACTTGCGACAAGCTAATTTCTAGAAGATAAGAAGAAATCGATTTCTGAAATAAGTGAATGC
>JAWMAG010000012.1:14347500-14387500 GCA_037013455.1 Ceratitis rosa
ATTTTCCTACAGTTTTACTTAATATAAATACATAGTGTGTTTAACAACAGTGTACTTTTTCCTTTGAAAATTTCCCTTCTTCTTCCTTTCGTTTCCTCTCTTAAATTTTATTCTTGTCTTCAAAAATAAAGCAATTACTCACATTCATATTTGCATAAGCCACTGTGTAATCACACTTGCAGCCATTAAAAACAGAAAATGTGCTCGAGAGTAAAAGCAGCAACCATGCAACAAAATGAACTAGTTGACAACTACTTTGCAGCTGTTACGCAATTAAGTGGACAATTTTTGTTTTGAACAATAAACAGAAATTTTTAAATTGACAATATTCAAAGTGACGACAGCTGTCAGTTTCCGTTCAGAAATATACTAGTCCCATCCTAGTTCAAAATAAGTAAAAAAGTAACTAGTTTGGTATTAAGTCAATATAAAAATTTTTGTTTAAAAGAGCATTTTAAAAATAATTTAATAATAATAATTCGTAAATGTTCAATGAAATACTTTTTTTTTTACCAAATTGTGCCGTAATCTGATAAATCAATTGTCAAATCTTATTAAAAGTGTTTCCTATTAATACTACTTAAAATTCATTTATATTTATATTTTTACTATTGAGTCATATTTAAAATTAAAAAATAGTTTAAGTGAGATTTTCGTCTAAAATACACTAGTTGCGTACTAGTTTCAAGTGGACAATATGCAACTATTGACTTTTTGAGCAAATATAAATTTTTTTTTAAATAGGGTTTTAAAAAGGAAAATGAAATAAGTTATAAATGTTCAGTTAAAAGACCTTTCATCTACCCATTCAAGCATCCCTAGTACCGCCCTCCAAATAGGCCCTTCTCTTCAAATTACTTGAAATTCACTTACATTTTATTATATTTATTACATTATTACATTATTAACCTTCTTGAGTCATATTTAAAGAAGTTAAAGATATCTGTAATTCATTTGGGAAAAGTCAATAATTAATAATTTTGTAACTAGTTACAGTCTAGGGCTTTTCAGACTAGTCAACTTTCAGGCAGAAAAAAATCTAGTAACAAAATAGTTCTTTTCTTTACTGCAGCCGAGCATGCACACATATTTACACATCCACCAGATATTGCGAATGATGAATGTAATTTGTCTGTTGCTGACATAGTGACATGTTGTTGCAACATACCAACAATGGTCGGAGATAGACCGAACGAAGCAATTGCAGTTATTATTGCCATAAATCTCAAGAGTGTGCAAATTTTCCCCTTAAACTGCTCACTCAACCGTTTTTGTTGTTGTGATGCTGATACCCCCGACCGACAAGCAGTTGTAAAAATCATTGTCGCCAAAAACTTTGTTGAGCAGCAATATTTTTAACTTGAGAGTGAGATACGAGTATATTTGAGTGGCACTTGAAATTGACAAATTTATGGTATGGCAGAGATTAGCATAAATGCCACAAGAGAAAACAGACGATAACTTTCTTGCGATGCAAAATTTATGATTTGTTTTCAGGAAGAGAGAGGGGAAAAATATATTTCAGAAAAATTTGTTTACATGTTTTTAATACATAACTTTTTTGTTCTCATTTATATTATGTATATACATATAATATTTTCAATGTGCGCTCCTACAACCTGCTTCTGCATGTCAAGCAAACTATTTAATTTCAAACCAATTTAAGTTTCAACAACATTTAATTTACTCTGTATGAGTGCAAGTAAACAAGTTTTGCCTTAAAATATTTTTAAAAATATATAGTAGTTTTGCTGCTCAACTTCGGAATAGTTGCAGTAAAAGTTTCCGTAGCGCTGCAGCCATAATAAGAGGATGTGCAAGGAAATGTATTGTACTGTTGTAGTGGAATGTTTACAAGTCAACTCGTGTTAAATCAGACAACAAGATGCTCCTTACACATTTTCGTACATATTTAGTTACATGTATTTGTACATACAGACACGAATTGTCGACAGTGTACCCCCAAGAATGCAAGAATGTATGACTGGTATGCTGCTCAAGGATCGAGCAGGAATTCGACGAACTATAAAATAAAATAAAAGATGCGGAAAACATGAAAATTAATATAGAGAAATAAAAGCCAAGGGTTTTTAAGATCCCAAAAATTTCCATGCCCTATGCATTGTTTTATGTTTGATTTTTTGAGTCAAATTAATGGAATAAAAGCTCTCCTAACTTTTGAGCGTTAGCAAAAAAACTTCCAATATCTTTCATTCAAAGGAACACAGAATTCTCGATTTATCTCCTTCTGAAATAGAATGACTCAATAAGTGTTTTCTAAAGCAAACATCCCTAACGGTAACGAATTCTTTTGTTTTCTGTGCAGTGGGTACAAAAAAATCCACGTAATTTCAGCAGCTTGTTCTACACAAGTTACAAGTATACCTATATAAATATTTCACATACAAAAGAAAGTATAAGTTTTGTTCTCAAATAGCTGCAAGTTTTCTTTTGTCTGCAGCTACATCTTAAATCAGCTTCATCCACTGATGCAAACGGATACCTCGTGAAGTAGTTACAAAGTTTTTTGGGTATTATTTCCGTATAAACAGAAACTTGTCAGCGGCAGGTACTAGCAGAAATCGAGTTATATTTGAGAATAATATGTATTTATATATATATATATAATAAAATAATATACAATAATGTCAAATAAATAAATTTAATAATAAAATGAAATCATATACCATATTCTATTATAATATCACTATTTTATTTTAGTTTATTTAATTTTACTTAATTTTATATTATTTTATTTTGTTTTGTTTATATATAAATAAAATATATTATTATATATATTATTATTTTTTTATTTTACTTTATTTTATTTTTTTATTTTACTTTATTTTATTTTATTTAAATTATTTAATTTTTGCTGTGTGCTTTATTTTAGTTTTTGAAACATTATTTTATTTTACATTGACTTAATTTTTTTTGGCTACAATATATAATTTGATTTGAATTTAAACAAGTTTATTTAATTTAAATAATTTAATTTATTAAATAATAAAATACCTTAGTTTAATATAATTTAATTCGCTTTGTTTTATTTTATTTAAAATGTTTTGTTCGACTTTACATTAATAATTTAAAATTTGTTATTTTTTTAGTAATATATATATTTTTTAATTTAATTTAAACTTAATTATTTTACATTTTTTTATTTCATACTTTAATTTATATTATGTTAAAATATTTTATTTTATTTAATTCGCTTTTTTAAATTGTATTATTTTATATTATTCTATTTTTTTATTTTTTTATTTTTTTATTTTTTTATTTTAATTATTTTAAACTATTATATTTTGTTTAATAATACACTTTTTTATTTAATTTAATTTAATTCTCGCTTTATTTTATTTTATTTAAAATATATTTAATTTTGTTTTATTCTATTTTGTTATTTTATTTTGTTTTATTGTAACTTATTTTATTATATTTTATTTTATTATATTGTGTTTTCTTTTAAATTATTTTTATTTTATTTTCTTTTATTTCACTTTATTATAATCATTTTTAATTTATTATATATTTTTTAACAATGAATTTTTTTCATTTAATTTAGTTTAAAGTTATAAAATATTTTATTTTATAATATTAAATTTTTTTTGTTTTATTTTATGTTATTCCATTTTTTAATTTTATTTTTTTTATGTTACATTATTTTACATATTTTCTTTTAATTTAATCATATTAAATTTATTATATATTTTTTTGACTAAATTCTTTTTTATTTAATTTAATTTTATTTTAATTAGTTTACATTTATTTTATTTAATTTTGTTTTTTATTTGCTTTCATTTTATTTTGCATGGTTTTATTTTATTTTACTTTATTTAATTCGTTTTTCTTATTTTATGTAAAATATTTATTTTATGTTATTGGATTTTTTTTGTTTTAATTTATTTTTTATATTTTGTCGTATTTTATTTTATTTTTTTACTTAATTCGCTTTATTGGGTTTTATTTTAATTATCATATTTTATATTATATCATTCATTTTTTTATTTTAATATAAATTTCTATTTTATTTTAATCAATTTTTTATATTATTTTATTTTAGTTTACATATATTTAATTTAATTTTGTATTTTTTTTATTTGGTTTTATTTTATTTTATATTATTTTATATTTTTTTATTTTATCGAATTAAATACACTTTATTCTAATGTATGTAAAATATTTGTTTTATGTTATTCAGTTTTTTTGTTTTATTTTATTTGATTATAAGTTGTCATATTTTTTTAAATTCGCCTTATTTTGTTTTATTTTAATTAAAATATTTAATTTTATTTCGTTCATCTTATATTTATTTCTTCTCCTTTTTTATTGTAGCTTGTTTTTAAATTATTTTAATTATTATTCATTTAATTTATTTAATTATGTTTTTTTTGTTTAATATTATTGTATTTTATTTTATTTTACTTTTTTATATCTTATTTTATGGTATATCATTCATAACATATATGAACTGTGCTACTCGTTTATGTTTTGTTTTTGTTACATTTTTGTTGTTTTTTCGCTAACTTTATTGCATCTCTTACAGTGGAAACTCCATGATGTTGACAGGGAGAATGTTGCTATTTCTATCGTTATCGTTGCAATTGTTGTCGTTTATTGTCACTAACTGTGCGCGGTGACATTTATAAGCAATAATACAGCGAATAAAATGTGCAAGCTCACAAATACGTGGAAGCTTTAAAATATACTGCACTGTTTGTTGCCACTGTGAGCTTTAGTAATGAAAATCGTTTTCAAAATTTAAGTAATTTAATTTGAATTTTCTGCACATCTAAACGTGTAGGTTTCAAGAAAAAGGAGAAGTTTTCAGTAAAATTAAATAAAAACTCTTGAAAAAGTACAAAAAATTCTTAACTTTAAGCGTGTAATAAAACAAAACTCCAAGTTATGCCACACAAATCCAATTTAATCGAATTCTCACAAATTACTTGCTGCCGATCAGCGCAAATTTTCAATTTCAAACTTTTCATGCTTTTCATCTGTGTTTATTGCTGGTCTCGTGTATGTACGCGCGTAGAAAGGACGAACAAATCGGACGACAACGAAAACTTTCACAATTTCACGCGTTTCAATTTGCACAATAAATGAATCTTGGTCGTACTTTACCACAGCTTCTCTGCTAGCGTAACTAAGTCAGCGAAGAATCAATGGAAATATTTTTTTATTAAGTTCAATGTAAAACAGGAACTAAGTTTGACCACAACAATAAAACTTAAATGTTTAACGAAAGCGGAAATGTGTTAACTGTAGATGTGTGTGTAGTTGTCAAAGCTTTTTCAATTTCGCTTTTGAAGTAAAAAAACTTCAAGTCATAAACTTTGTAAAACGGAGAGAGAAAAGTGTAAAATAATAAATAAAATAACAAAGAGATGACATTGAAAATTCCAAAGAGAAGTTGAAGGTTACAGAAAGAAAAATAAGGAAAAAAATTCAAGGAAAACTTAATTTAAATTTAACTGATTTTGAAAAGAATTAGAAAAAATATTGGTATATCCATAAAAAATATCATAAGCGTGTTCGAAGTCCAACGAAAAGAACTGAATAGCAAAAAGTTAACTGAATGGAGTACAAAGTGTAGTCTGTGTCTACTCAGTTCGAGTAGAATAAATTAAAGAAGTCACACGATATGGAACTGAAACTTGTCTGAAACGTCGTTTGGTATCGAACAGCTCGGAGAAGTCCTTCCCAATTCTAATCGCGCTTGTGATGTTGTCCAGCGATAGTTTACACAACCGTATAAGTTTTGCGGGGATACCCAAGAGACAGTTCTTTATTGTGCTGTCAAAGACATCTTTAAAATCGATGAAAAGTTGGTTGAGGTTGCTGATTTTGACAGCTGCCTGAATATCTGATTACTGATGAATCTACCAGGTCAGAGCGCTAATTGTCCTCAGTCTTCTTTCGCAAAATACGCTGGATGTGACGTTATATGTGGTATTTAACAGGCCTAAACTACGATAATTATCATTTATTGTGGGGCGCCCTTTATGAATTGTGCCGCGCACGTTTAGGTTCCAATTGTCAGACCTACACTCGTCCAACCAAACTTTGCAAGGAAACTGATGCTTGCACTTTATCAGTGTTACGCCACGATATTGGAATAGCTCAGTTGATAAGTTATCGGCTACCTCTGCTTTGTTGTTTTCAGGGTGGTCCATTGCCATTCGATCTTCATCATAGTCAGGTAATGGAATGTTTGTTTCATCGTATTCGATTAAATCGAATCGGGTTTAACATCTTCTGGTGTTTCGATTTCTTCACCGTTCAGCAGGCTTGTGAGTCGTATTTCTCTTAGACTCATCAGGCCAGCTGTTTGGGTGCTATATGAATATGCGCCGATCTTGAAACCTGCCCTAAGTTGACGCATTTTTCGTAGTCTTCTCTAGAATCACCATTCGGCTTCCTTCTTTTTCTATCTAAAAATTCATCTAGTTACTTTCTTCAAATCTCGGTATCTCCTTCACACAGAGCGCTTTATAACTATGGAAGATAGCTAGTATTCTTCTTTTCACTGCTGCTTGACAATCCTCATAGTAGCAGTGCTTCTTTCTACTTAGTCGCCCTGGCGAAGTCGGTCAGCTTCATACCATTCGAGGATGTTTCATTTTGGATTCTGAATTCGAAGAGTGTTGTGTCGAAGATACCACAATCGTGGCGGGGCAGCACTAATATGAATGCGGTCCTGGCGCTTATAGAAGGCATTTTTGGTCACGTCATCCATCTCTTTCGTCGGGCAAAAATCAACTATTTGTTGGCATGAGTCGGCGACTGAATTCCTCTTCCACCAAAAATCCGACTCAATATTTGTACTCTTTTATATAGCTGTGGTAATACATGTCTTAAAAATCTACTCGTTTTCATCCTTGTTTCGTCCATAATATTTCTAGAATGATTATGACATCAGCCATTAGTCTTTTCAGAACATTAAACAGCTGGGCAGTGGCATCTTACCAATTAAGGGACCGGACATTTCAGGTGCATGCCCCAAAATCCTTATTCTTACAAGGGTTTTGCGGGTCTTCATCAAAAGAGGGGGGGTGGGGGGGGACATTGTTGCTTTCTTATTTTATTGCAGTTGGCTTCTTCATGGCGGGCCCCAACGCACTTAGGTAGGTGACATTCATATAGCGAATCACTTATATCGAGGCTCACATTTGTTCCAAGCGGCACCTATGGTGAAAAAACTCTGCACAAATACTCTAGTGAGCCTTTAAGCCGAAAGTTGCCGCAACTCGAACAAGGGTTGCTCACATTTTTAGACTGTGCCACGAGAGTAGGAACTAGGTCAATACTAGGAATAGAGATTCAACTTTAACTGCATACCTAAGAACTGGACTATAGCCCTTTATAATACACTTTTCATGGCTTACTCGTATTTTTTTGAAGAAAACCCAAAGCCCTTATTACGCTTCAGCCGTCATATTTACTAAATTTGAATCACTGAGATTTTTTCTTTCCCGGGAATTTTTTTTTATATTTCTAAGAAAGATGAAAAGTGTATTCTCTATGTTTTGAATTGAACAGAGCTCGTTTACATTTTCTCAATTCCGGTATACCTCTTTTTTTTTAAGTAAATATTGATAAAACATACATCAGCTAAGCGGCTAACCAGTGAATATCCACTTGTGTATGTACTCATATGCATGCAAGCCACCGCTCGAAAGAGAAGCACGTAGTTTACGAGTGTGACTATTGAACATCGAACGTCAAACGTCAGATTCGAACAACCGTTGTTGTTCGTTCTCGTACGAGTATGTCAAATATTGCAGTCTGATTCGATGTTGACTGTCATTTGTTTGCTTGCCTGTCAGCCACTGTCAATTGCAGTGTTGCATTTGTTTGTTTATTTGTTGTCATTGTGATGAGACTGTCTTACGTTGCGGAGTTTTTTTGTTGTAGTGTGTAAAGGGATGTCAAATTAAAGATCTATGTGAACATACATATATGTACACCTATGTTTGTATCCTTGTCCTTTTCATTTACTGTATTTCTGTTGTTTGTCAGTGCGCCGTGTGGCTCTTGCAAAAATTTGTTCATAAAAAGAGTGAAAATTCAATACGAACGACGGAAACGTGAATATGAGAAGAATTGAAGAAATAAAAAATAGGAAATCACTCGCATACGTACATACATATATAATATTTACCCAAACATTTGTGGCTTCCCCTCTTCGCATTGTCTAAATCAAAGCATGCGAAAAATACAAAACAACAACAGACCCGTTCATGACATTGCCTTTTTTCGACATGCTGGGCTTACCGGTTATCTATGACCTGTGTGTTATTGCGCTTTGATGACCAAAGAGCAAGCAAACAATTGCCACAAAAAAAAAGAGAAAAAAAAACGCAAAAAATGCGAAAAACGTTAGCGAAAAGGAATCAATGAAATAAAATGCCTAAGTCTCTGGCGACTGAAATGCAGACAACAAAGTTTGCGTGTAAATGGAAATTCTATTTTCATGCTCGTATTTTTTGTACTTATATATGGTACATATGTATGTATACTTTTTCTGTTGACCATTTCTGGCTATCGAATGCTGGCTGGCGTCTGAGCAAACCAAAATATGTACAAAAACCGTAGATAAGCCATAAAAAGTGTGTTTTTGTTTTCTTATCTCAAGCGCATTCGGGTTGGACACACACACACACACAAAGAGACTTGAACGGTCGATCAGTAGTGCGGCAAATAAAGCGAGAGCTAAAGATGCTGGTGTGATTAAAATTTATCAGTCCGTAAGTCTGAAGGCGACACGTACTTAATTGCATTGCTGATGAAATTCTATAGAAATTTATACTGAAATTTTATTGCAAATTTTAAAATGAAAATAAAGGACGCGAAGAGAAAGGAAATGGGTTTATTTCTATAAAAAATAAATAAATATTCAGCTTCAGTTAATTTTCAGCTTGGTGTTCATTTAAAGTGTTATATCTACTTGCAAAACAAAATAAATGTTTTTATTTGTTAATTTTTTTAGAGGTATTTTGTTCTATAAATTAATAAAAAAATATTAATATAGTGAATTTAATGTAGCTTAACAATAAAGGATTCATTTTAAAAAATATTGGGTCCTCTTGTTCTTGTGCCGATCTCCACAAGGGCCTCCAAAAAAAAATGTCTGGCAGGAAGGAAGATATTTTTGCTTCAAATTATCTGAAACCCGAAAACCAAAAAAAATTAATTTTATAATGGATGAATGATTGAAGGAATAACGAAAATTTTGATTTTTGACAAATCATTTTTGTGAAAAATTCTACACTTCAAAGTGACTGAAAAAATCGAAATTATTGCCAAAAATTATATTCCTTCGATAATTACCTAACAAATATGTCTTAGAAGTTCTTGTGAAAATTTTAAGCTGATTGGTTTAGCCGTTTCAGAGAAATTTTCCTCACCGACTCTGATAACAGCGTTTCGAGAAAAACTCATTTAAAGTTTTGCGAAACTTTTACACAAAGTTAAACTACTCCACCCTATTTTCGAACGCCACGAGACGTCCTTAATGACACATTTATATCTCCGAGACTGTTTGTCGGATCAACTTCAGATTTTCGTAAAATATTCCTTGTCCTACAAATGCTTCCTTTTGAGACGAATATTCTCACGCAAACGTTTCAAAACGGATAAATAATATTCAACATTAACGGATTGACCTTCTGGAAGGAATTCCGAGTGCACAACACCTTGGCTATCAAAGAAAACAGTGAGCATAACTTTGATTTTCGATCGACTTTGACGTGGTTTTTTGGGTTTCGGCTCATTTGGAAGGCGCCATTCAGATGATTGCTGGGCTGTTTCAACGTCGTATTCATAGACCCAAGTCTCGTCACCAGTTATGATGTGCTGGATGTCCGTATCACTCATTGTGAGCATTTCCTTGGCGACAGTTTTGCGTTCCTCTTTTTGAAGAAAATTCAACAATTTTGGAACAAGTCGAGCAGACACACGTCTCATGCCCAAAACATCGTGAATAATGCTATGAGCGGATCCATTTGATATGTTGAGCTCACTAGCTATCTCTCTTTCAGTCACACGACGATTTTCCAACACAATTTTCTTTACTTTTTCGACGTTTTCTTCGTTTATTGACGTTGCTGGACGACGATCATGGGGCAAGTTCTCCAGCGATGTACGGCCGTCCTTGAACGACTTATACCAATCAAAAATACGTGCACGTGATAGGCAAGACTCCCCATATGCCTTCTGCAACATTTTCATTGCGTCCGTCGCACTTATTCCATTGGAATAACAAAATTTCAAACAAACTCTTTTGCTCAACGTTAATTTCCATAGTAAAATTCGAAAAACACACTCGAGGTTGACTTGTTTATAGTGCCGTAAAAAAAAACTTTGTGACAGATCGCGCCCAAATTTGACATGTAAACATATAACAGTCCTGCCAACCTAAGCAAAAAAAAGTATGGCCATATGTCTTGTCCTTATCGAGTTATGGATAAAGTCTCCGTTTATATTTGAGCAGAAGGTACCTCTTAAACAGAGAAAAGTAAAGAAAAGTAAATTGTCTGGATCGTTATCAGACGTATGCAAGACCATACTATGATCTGACGCAGCTAGTTTTCTTGCCTTCGAAACGAAGAACAAATGGCGGGTGTCGAGCTCAATACAAACTTAATACCAGTTATCAACTCACCACTATCATTCTTTCAAGAAATCGCCGAATTTTTTCGCAAAATTTTCTGGCGCTCTTTTTCAGCGGCAGTGTGTAGTATCAGCGAACTAGGTTGTCCTAGCCGACTCTCGGAGAGCACAAGTTCGAGTTGGCGAGATAAGTGCTGGGCGATTTCAAGCTTTATTTAAGTTTATTTTACGATCCTTTCTGGTTTTAACTCGAGAGCATTCGATATAAAAAAGCCAGTCTTTAGCCATTGACTTAGGTACCGACGAAACCGATCAGCCCTAGCACAGTAGAGAAAAATTTTCGGTGAAAAGTATATGTATGTCCTGGATGTTGTAAATCTCCGCAGTTGAAATCGTTGAGCAAAATTTTGAGATACTGAAGTGACAGCTCTCAAAAGTTTGTTTCATTATGTCGTAGAAATAATCTTTGTTAGTCTTATCTGGTTTCTTTACTGGGGAATTATAGTACTGATGAGGCATGTGGCTGTGAATTTTTATTTAATCTGAATCTACCACACCCGTCACTTAAAAAATTATCCCAATGAAAACAAAACATTTACCTGGAACGAAGACTTCACGACGACCTCTGCAAAGGTTTTCATGACCGTTGACAGTGCATATCTACTTGGAATGTCCGGTGTGATTGATGTTCGCGTCAGACACCATTCAAGAATTCAACGGTTGAGACAAGAGCGTCAGAAAGTAGATCTTTGTGATAAGTAATGGTATTACCATAACAAGGGTAGGATTGGTGGAGAAAGAGAAGCTCAGTTGTCCAGTCCTGGCATTGCCACTTCGGCGAAAGAAAGTCTCGACACAAGCTGCATCAAAGCGAAGTTCTTTAATAAATTGGTGATTTGTGAACACGCAGGAGCCTTTTATGAACCTCTAGAGTATAGTTATGAGTGCTGCCCCGCTACTATGAAAGAATTGTCCCTGAGATGTACGCCTGATCGAAGATCTTGCAACCAGCTTTGTCAAATTGTTATGGACGAAGAATACCAGTATGTCTCCAGTGTTCTAGATCAACACGGTACACTATCTTTTAGAAGCTCTGTCTCCTGCTCTAGCACATGAGTTCGCTACAAGCAGTAAACAAAAATTTTTGGTTTTTGGCAAGAATGAAAGAAGAGTTCATACGAAGAGGGCGTACGGCTGCTGGCGTACGTTGAAAGCATTGATACCGTTGCTTAAACTCGTACGACTGAGTAAGCAATTGAAAAGTAAAGTCTCGACGAACAAATACCAAATTCCTCAGGTCGCTCATCATTTTTCTTCCTGCAATATGGTGCATTGGCCTGGACGATGAAAAGATCTGATGAGTCGTAATATTTATTTATGGTCCTCTGCTTGTTGGGAACGGCGAATAGCGCAGTCAATGAAAGGATGGGCTGTGTGACTTATACGATATTATTGACTTAGTTCAGCGAATCAGAAGAGACTGAATTAAAAAAAAAAAATTTTATTGCGTGTATACCTATATATAATATGCATACATTTATTATAGTAATTAATTATGTATTTGTAAAACAATTTTTATAATAAATAATTTAATATAAAAATTCCTTTTTCTTTTCAGGTAAATAAAAAAAATTCATACTATTTCCTACGCAAAAAAAAAAAGCTTCAAGTCTGCGGAGTGACCGAAAAATGGTATGCCAATTTAATAATTAAAATTTCCTTCAAATATTTGTTTTTCTTTAAATAAATTTCGAATCAAAATCTTTCTCTAACATAACATTGATTTTAAAGGACGGATATATGTACATAAAGCACAACTGAATAAACACAACAAAACACATTTATTCACTTTCAAGTATTTTGCTACAAAACACTACACTTTTAATAAAGAACTTCCATTTATAATGCCAATTAATACTTAAGTGTACTTAAGCACTTAAGTACTTTATAGAAATTTGCTGCAAATTGCTGAGTATGAAGGTGTGTGCGTATATCATTATGACACTCCTTAAGACTTCTGTACTCAAACTGAAACTCAAACTCAAACCCGAACTTAAGCAAATAACAAACTTTCACTGTCTAAAGATATTTAGTAAATTATTTAACTTTGTCTTACACTTGAATGGATACTGACAAAGCACTTTGAGAGGTTTACATGATAAGGAATTTAGTTTATGTTTACCAAATAAGAAGGACAAGTTTAAAGCTTCAGAGTGATAAGAAAAGATATAATGACAATATAGACAAAAAAAAATATATTTATATTATTTTGCCCTTTGAGAGTAATATTTAATACGATTAGAGAAGCATCCGAGCGGAAGTTCCGTTTAAATTTTGTATAAATAATGGCGACTTTAAATTTTCTAAGACTTCACTCACCTCACCAATGGATTAATAAGAAGGCAATAATATTTAAATGAACAAAACATAAAATTTCGAGACTACTTTTTTTTAAATTACTCATTAAATTTTCTATAGACTTATGGAAAATATTAAAAACCGATTTTTTTTTAACAAAAATCTCTTGATTTTCAGTATTTCACTGACAAAATGAGATAATATGAAATTTATTCGAATACTGCATTATTGGAGACAACAAACAACCTAAGAAACACTTCTCTAAAAACAACTAAACCGAAAAATATTTTTTAAACCGTTTAGAATATAGCTCTTATTGGTCACATCGGTATTTGAACCCGAGCTTTCCGAATGGCGGCCTGACGATATAGCTCTTAACTTGTTCCTAGAAGCTAATATTAGAACCTACAACATATCCAGATTAGGTCTTGGGAATAGAAAATTGATGTTCCTAAAAATGTGATTTTTACGAAAATGGTAATAAATAGAGATATTCAACCTTATTGTATCAACATTTCCTCTAAATTGTTGAGATCGACATCTTTCTAGGGCAGATTCTCTATACTTATTGTTCTATGGCCTTTGTGAATATTATAAAGTCCTCAGGTTTCGGCGTTATCTAGCACCTTGATCTTAATTTATGCTAAGTTCTCAAGCTGTTTGCTGAATTTCTTCTTGGTCCTGCTAACACTTAGTCTGAGTTTTTGTATCATTGCTTGCATGGATAATGGTTTTGGTATTAATATTGACGTTAGTCTTGGGCATGGTCTTGTTCTGATTTTGGTTTGAGTCTTAATCTTCGTCGTTTTGATTTTAATTTTGTTTTACGTCAAGATCTCGTTCTGGATTTTAGTCTTGGTCTTGGTCTTCGCATGGGTAGGGGAATGAGTTTTGCTAGTAATCTTGGCCTTGTTTTTGCTTTTGATATTAGTTTCCATCCTTGTTTTTGGCCTTGATTTTGAGCAGAGTCCTGCTTCTGGTCTTGGTCTATGTTCTGGTCTGGGTATTGATCTTAATTTTGGCCTTGAACTTTGTCATGGTTTCGAAATGAATCTTACTTGTGATCTTGATCCCTTTGCATAGTCATTTACTTAGAATGAGTTTTGCTCGTTATCTTGGTATTGGTTTTGGTATTGGTATTGATTTTGATCTTGATATTGGCCTTGCCGTTCAGCTTTTTCTTGGTCTAGGTCCGGATCTTGATCTTTATCTTCTTAACAGTCTTGGCCTTGACTGTCGTAATGCGTCTTCCTCGTGATCTCGGTCTTGTTCTTATTACGGTTTTAATATGTCATTAGAGATTAATCGATTAATTTTTTAAAGTTTCCTGATATATGGGTTCTAAGGAAGTTCTGGATAATATTTGCAAAACATTGCCAGGCAAGTTTTTGCTGATAATTCAGTTCTTCTTCCAATACTTTATCAGTTGCCGAATTTGGGGACCCACAAATATTCGCTCTTTAATTTTTGCCTCGCTGAGTTTCGGGAATTTCTCTTAAACTACCGTATCGAGCTGACTTAGGCCCAGCTCCTCACCAAAAACCGAGCTTCCTCATGGATTTGAAGGGTTTGGCACAATTAGGTCGGCAAAATGCAGGATCTCTCCACTATACATACTTGTCCTCGTCTAAAAGAAACATCCTACATTTTGCCGATCTGTCATTATTTGCAAAAGATGTCTGTATCTCGCGAATTGCAAAAAAAAAAATGAGTAGAGTGGATCATTTGCAGAAACGTCAAAGGAGTACGGTATTTGTCGAAGGACAGTGGGCCGGTTTCCATACCAAGACTGCCTGCCATGAAGTTTTTGTCGTGTGTTTGGTGGAATTGGTAAGGAATCTTTCACTATGATCTACTCTTCTATGGTCAAACTCTTAATTCGGTCACGGTTTGGACCGTCTGCAGGAAGAAATCACCCAGAAGCGCCCAGAAACTTTGGCCAACCGGAGGAGAATAGTGTTTGAAAGGAAAAAGACATAGCAAACATATCGATGGTGACTCCCTAGAAACTCCTAGAACATGTTATAGTGAGGACCACTCTCCATGTGATTACCATCTTTTCCCCTTCGTGGCGAATAATTTGGCTGGTTAAGAATTGGCCTCAAGAGAAACCTGTGAAAGTAGATTGCACCAAATTTTTGCAAATAGGTACAAGAGTTTCCATGAGAGAGTGTCAAAATGACGGTCACCCCACGGCAGGGAATGTCAAAGCTCTCCGAGTGCATTTCTAACATTCGGGGGAGAAATTTTTTGCAAAACATCAAGACACATACCACAAATTGGAGTAGGAGCTCGACCCAAAATGACTTCAGCGGTTACAAAGCGCCGTTTATATTATTAAACCAACGAGGTTTCGGTATCAACTATCTTAAAAACCATAAATAATCACATATACATTAAGATCAGAAAGTTTCTGGATATCGTTTTTTCGATTTGATTCATCATGAATTCGTTCCAACAGGACAGATGGTCAATAAAAAGTATTATTTAAGCGTTTCGAGTTGTGTGTGCGAAAACATCCGTCGGAAACAGCCGGAATTGTGGGCCAACAAGTTCCGGAAACTTTCATGACGATAATGCGCCATCGCACCGAGCTGTAGTTGTTGACGATTTTAAGATCACAAACTCGTCCAAAACCATCGATCAACAACCGTATTCACCAGATTTCGCCCCATGCGATTTTTTTGTTTCCAAAACTCAAGCTACCAACTCCATGAAACCCGTTTCCACTCGATTGAGGTGGAAAAAGAAAATTCGCAGAGGGAAACTGAGGTCGACTGATTTCAAGAGCTGCTGCAAACAAACTGGTTCACAGATCGTGCTCATTTTTGGCTTGGTTATTAAGCACTAAACAAAAGAAAAAAGTGCTGAAAAATACTCAGCGCGGGCAGTTTAAATGACAATTTCCGGAAACTTTCTGGTCTTAAGTAAACTTTCAATATGTATGTATGTTCATGTGTAATTTTATGAACGCCTTTAGCTATTTTGCCCAGAAAGTTTAAGGTGATTAAACAGTTGTGAATTTTCACACGTTTTCGTTAGCTTTAAGCTTCGGAAATTAAATACATGAATAATTTGTGTATTACAGTGTATGGACATACATACACGTACATACATATGTTGTAAAGGTAGTGCCAGTGTTTGGCATGCAAGGCGAAAATCAATAGCTCAAATAGACAAGTATTTAAATAGTTTGCAAAGCAAGTTCAACAATCAGCCAAACAACTCAACACCTCAGGCTAAATTAACGCCAATGCGAAATAATGAAGCGGCGGCAGAATGAAAGTGAAGTTGAGCGAACGTTGAGGGGAGTGTGGTGGGAGGTGTGAAGGAAGTTGAACAAATGCAAAGAATTTATTCAAATAATGCTTGCTAATTTGCCAAATTCACACACAAGTGCTCACTGACTCACTCACTCAAGCACTCATACTCACTCATACTCACTCATACTCACTCATATACGCACTCACTAGCATTTTAATAGAAAAATAAATATTTTACATTAATTGTATTGGCAGGTGCTCTTATTGTAATGAAGTTATTATTTATTCATTTCAATTACTTTTTCTCATTTACTTTGGATTGCTGTTGCGCTACTATTATTTATTCACATATTTTTTTTTGTTTTTTCTTTTTTGTTTTTGGCAATGACTTTGACAATGACAATGATAATGACAATGGCCAACAACCAACAACCAACAACAACAATGACGCTTTAGTTATGTTTATGTTAATGACAATGTTGATGGCGCTAGCGATGGCACTTTGGAATAATTATATCCACCAACACAGTGAAAAGTAGTCAATTTACAAGTGTTTATTTATGAGTGAAAATCCAAAAAAGCCAAATTTCGTTGTTTTGCCGCACGCGCGTCTATCCATACATTTAAAGATTCGAAAATCTACTCAAGCATGAGAAATGTACAAAGCAAAAGAAGAAGTAGAAGAAGAAGAGCTTTGAAATTTTCAAAATGCCATTTTTGTCGGTCTACTGACTGGCTCTGTTTTGTAGCTGTATAGAAGAGACCGTTAGCGCCACCACTTAACGTTTTACCTCACTTCGTCTGCTTCAAGTGATTTTCATGTTCATCAACATAATCACATCATGATAATTTTAACTGCTTTTATACTTTCATGCGGCAGCTCAGCTGAGCATAGAGGCAAATACATATACACATAATTACAAATTACAATCTTTATGTAAATCTTTCGTTAAAACGGCCGCGAGTCTGTCTCAGTTACAGCACAGGTGGTGGTTGTGCTGTAGTTGTTCTTGTTGTTGTACTCGTGATTTGTCCAAAAAAAAAAAAAAAAAATACGCACACCTTTGTACTTCATCTCTTTAATCACTTTTGTAATATTTCCATTTATGTAATATTATTATTGCTTATTTACTTTTTATTGTCATTCATTTGTTTGTTCGTGCGCTCGTTCGTTCACACTTTGTGTGCTTAATACAGCAATAATGTTTTGGTGTTGCTGTTGTGCGTAAGTGCTCTAATTAAATCTCTTTTAATCTGTTTGCTGTTCGTCTACTCTTTTTTTTTTTGTTATTTTCTGCTTTTTTTTTTGTTTTGGTAGCTGAGTAAGTACTTTGTAACAATTCGTTTGATTACATTGCCGTTATTTGTTATTTACTTTTATTTTTCATATTATTTTCTTGTGTTTTAGGGTGTTAATTGAGATTTTTATTGATACTCAGATTTTCTGAGATTTTTTTTCTTGATAGCTTGTAGAGATAGATATAGATTGCAATGAAATATTAAAAAAATACACGTATCCCAAACAGAGAAAAAAAATCAAAAATTTACCTTTACAATTAATTTTCAAACGTATCTGCTGAAAGATGCTAAAATAATAATATTTAAATATAAAAGAAATTTTTTTTGGAACTTCTGTAGAAAGATTTTTTGTTAAAAAAAATTATAAACATATTTTTACCGTCGCCAAAAAAATGAAAGGTACCTTCTCTAAGTGGTTCTGCAGTTGGAATATTCCCGTACATTAAATTTCTACTTTCCTACAATTAAATATTGAACATATTTTAATCATTTTATATTGTTTAAATCAGCAATCGAAATGAAAAAAATCAAAGACTTACAGGTATCGCATGGAAGTTTCCTGCATATGTAAAGGCATATTTCTATAGGTTCATTGCGATTCTGCAGTGAGTTCAAAAATGAGATCAATAACTATACAAATTAAAATAAATATACTTTTTTTTATTTAAGTTCCATTTTTTCATTCAGATTTAATTTTTACTTTTCGATTTTTATATTTTCGCTCAAAAGTATTGATTATATCTGAGTTTTAAGTTTTTTTTTTTTTTTTAAAAATAATAATAATATTTATGTATACGTTTTTTGATCAAAAATATCGATTTACTTTTAAGTTTTATTATTTTCATCAAAACTAAATATTCATTACACTTTGAATTTAAAAATTTTCTACAAAAATAATAACTTTTGTTTGTGTTTTATTTTTCTGATTAATAATTATATTGTTTTCTGAGTAAAAATTTTCCATTCAAAAATAAAAATTAATTTTTTATTTTTTTTTTTTTGATCACAACGAACCGCTGAAAGTGTCAAAGCGGCTTTCCAATAAAAGGTGGATGGTAAAATCCTATTGTTCTAAGTTAACCAATGAATGAACTTTAAATTAACATCAAATTAAAATACATACGCTTGATTATTTCCATAGGAAAGTTCACCGAATTTGGGAAAATATTTCGCAATATAGCTTCCTTCTTTATGAAACTATGGGCTTGAAACTTCATATTTACTTTAACAATCATGAAAAAATCTTTGACAATAGGAAGATTGGATGACCAGTATTAAAGTTCCTACACAGACTTGTGAATATATCTGAGTAAAGTAGATATTTATACAGTTGCGGTCAAAATCTTAGTAGTGATTTTGCTAATTAAATATAAGTCATCATAAATTTGTATTTCAGCCTTTTTTTTCGCTTTAACGGTAAATTACTGTTGTTATTGCAATCGGCTAAGTTTTGAGGACAAATGTGCTTTTGACCAGTCAAATTCTTAGTAGCGCAATGAAGAATAGTTCAAAAAAAATTAAATTATTTTTGTTTTTGGGACTAAAAAATTAAAGAATCGGTAAAAACTATTTCTGTTATCAGTATGCTGTTTTATATGTGGAAATTTTGATCATGCTGCATGTAGTGATGTCAAGAAAAAATAATTGTATACCGGAGATACGGGCTCTTATTAAAAAGCTGATTGGCGAAGGAAAAACATATAGAGAAGTGCAAAACATCATTTGTTGCTTCCCGCGATGGTGTGAAATGCTATAAAATACAAACCGGGTGTCGAAAAACGCTGGCGGAAACGTGTAATGCCCACTCAATTGGTTAAGTCTGCTGTAAAATATTCAAAGCAATATCCGTTTGTGACTGCCACCGAAATAAAAAAATCTGTAAATGTGAAAGCCAGCCTTGAAACTCTCCGCCGACGCTTACGGGAAAACGATCTGTCAGCTCGGATCCCCAGAAAAGAGCCTTTCCTGACTAAACAACATGTGGTCAAACGATTACGTTTCGCCAAAGACCATTTGACTTGGCCTTTGACCAAATGGCGTAACATTTTATGGTCTGACGAGTCAAAAATTGTTCGCTATGGTGGAAAAGGTTCAAGGCAGTTTGTAAGACGTCCACCCAACAGCGCACTTAATCCAAAATATACCACTAAAACGTTAAAACATGGTGGATCCAGCATTATGGTTTGGGCATGCTTTTCGTGGTATGGAGTTGGACACATTCATTGGATCACGGAGACCATGAATGCTGCCCAATACGCCCAAATCATGCAGGAGGTCATGCTCCCATATGTTAGCGAAGAAATGCCACTGATTTGGACCTTTCAACAGGACAACGATCCGAAGCATACTAGTAAGCTTGCAAAGAAGTGGTATGGAGAAAACCGAGTAAATGTTATGGAATGGCCTCCACAGTCTCCTGATGTTAACCCGATAGAAAATTTGTGGGCTGATGTAAAGAAATCGGTGTCTGACTGTTATCCTACAAATAATTTGCAGTTATGGGAATCCGTAAAGACTGCTTGGAACCCAATTCCAGTCGAAAGGTACCAATATCTGGTGAACTCAATGCAACGTCGCTGTGTCGCCATAATTAATAATAATAGTTATACAACTAAATATTAAATTAATGTATAATAAGTAGTTAATTGATAGCCAATGTAAAAAAAAACAACGTTTAATTCAATCTAATTAAAAAATTCTTTAAAATATACCCTATAACGTGTAACACTACTATGATTTTGACCGCTTAAAAGCTTAGATTTTCGAAAAAAGTATTATTATTTTTGTTTTTTATAACCAAGTGGCTCCAGTTTTTTTTTTAATTAGCTTTAATAGTCTTTTAACTACTAAAAAATAAAAATTAAACTGGTTTTGGTAAGCAACTACATAATTTTTTTTTCAACTGAATTTGGTGCTTGCCCGCGCTACTAAGATTATGACCGCAGCTGTATATATAATTGGCGCTTTGTAATCGCTGAAGCGATTTTAGGCCAAGCTCCTACTCCAATTTATGGTTTTGCGTCTTGATGTTTTTCCAACAAATAGGGGAACCTACAGTTTATACTAAGCCGCCTCCGAACGACTGAG
Organism: Ceratitis rosa; assembly: GCA_037013455.1. Taxonomy (NCBI): domain Eukaryota; kingdom Metazoa; phylum Arthropoda; class Insecta; order Diptera; family Tephritidae; genus Ceratitis; species Ceratitis rosa. The sequence continues at coordinate 14,368,125 of JAWMAG010000012.1, forward strand.
GAGCTCTGATATTCATGTGAGAAATACACTCGGAGGGGTTGACATTACCTGCAGAGGGATGACATCAATTAGAAAATTTAACTTAATTTTTTATTTAAATTAATTTTCCATAACTTTTGGATGTTGGTGGCACCGGGATTTGAACCCGAGCCTTCCGAATGTGAGTACGCAATGCTAACCACTCTACACTCTAAATTTCGTAAATAAATATTTCCGAGAGAATAAAAATTTTTTGTTCACCTTATTATGAACTCAGCAAACATTGTAATGGTAATACCATAATTTGTCATTATTCATCCGACCCATCTGAATTGAGACAGTATGATAATACAATTCGATTTAGAAGGTGAAAATTAACAACTCTTAAGCAGCTAAAGGAAAATTACTTGCTAGAATATAATGATTTGTAGGAATGAAAATGTATGCTCCGAAGCTCGATTTTGATTTGTATTATTGGACCTAGGCACATACACGTATGTAGCTGTGGGAATTCGTATATCACGAGACGATATTTGTATACCATTCTTAGAAATTTTCCTTGCTCAAAGAGCAATATGTTCTTTCAAAATCATAAATACAATTAGAAAAAGTTGTAAATGATTATTGACGACTTTAGCTTTTTGCAGATACGAGTATACACAAATAACATGCAATAAACAAATATTTTTCTTTGTTCCTATACATAATTCTTATCCGTTCTTCACGATTTTTGCTGTTAAGTATCTAGTCATGATCTGTACGAACGAAATTTCATGTCCATATATTCTAAAATAAAGAAGTTATAATGCAAAATAATTTTCCGGATTCGGCGAACTTTCCTTTGTAAATAACTAATCATATTAATTTTAATTTTATGTTATCTTAGAGTTCATTCATTAGTCAGTTTGGAACAATAGGATTTTACCATCTACAAGTTATTGGAGAGCGGCTATAAAATAAAAAATAAAAATATGAAATCAGAAAACAACTTTTATCTTTGATCAGAAAAATAAAACTTAAAAGATAATAATTATTTTTTAAGAAAATTTTAAACCCAAAGCGCAATTAACATTTTGGATGGAAAAAATAAAACTATCGTTATTTTTTGATCAATAACGTATACATAAACATTATGATTATTATTATTTTTGATAAAAAAAAACCTAAAGCTGAGATAGAATACTTTTGAGCAAAGAAATAAAAATAGAAAAGTAGCAATTAAATCTGATTGAGAAAGTATAAAATAATTTTAAGTATTAATTTTTAAATCAGAAAAATTTATAATTATTAATGATTGTAAATCTGTGAATAATGATTATAAATCGATTGTTTTGATCAAACTCATAATGATTACCATCTCTGGTTTAAATATTACTATTTTGATATTGATTTGAAGACACATAGAAAGCTTAAATTGGAAACTATGTTTGAATAGGCTTACCACGCACATACAAAATAAAAATGTTGCTGGGTATCAGCTCACATACGGGGAGCCATTCGAAAAGAAAGCAGCTTAAGGTTTGAGGTTTTTGCTCCTCTTTGTAGCATTTGTAACATAAATCGTTCGATTGTGCGCTCAGCCCATTTACGAGTCTACTTAACAGATAACACGCACGAAGACCCATTATTGCCGAAATTTTCTTTATTTAGAGATAAGTTTGCGTAACCTTCTTTTAATTCAAGTCGGAGCCATTATCATGGTCACATTGCCATAATTGAGACGCTTCCGTCTTAACTATGTTGAATATCATTCTTCAAGAGAACATGCCTAAACTCTTCTTTGTTGGCGAAAAAAGGAAAGTATACTTCCTGATAAACTCGTCCGTCATCTTGTTACCTGGTGTTTTACTGCGAGCTTCCACCCATACAAGGTTCATAGACAACTGCTTAAGTTATATAATTATCCACCGTTTCTGACTCATAGGCTCCTAGTGCTGCTCCGCTTTCCAAGAAGAAATAAGTACAGTTCACTGAGAGTAACATTAACCTTAGACTATTAACAGCCAATTCCCGTGAAAAACGCAACAGTGATCCGGTAGAATAAATCGAAGGACTTGCTGGTATGCGGGCATTCCAACAATTGCACTGTTATCTAGATCTAGTTTACGAATGTTGCGCCATCTTGTAGTCTTGCGTGAAGTTAGTCAAAACTATGCAGTGTACCATTCTTCCTGGTTGACTGAACTATTTTCAAATACTAGTATGTCCACGGTTTGTCAATTCCATAGTCTCGATAGGTATGGTCTTCTAACTAAGATTGCAGTTCTCTGCGCTCCATTGCAGACTACTTACTACATCATTAAGACCCGAACGACACTATTTTAGGTGACCTCTATTGGAACCGTAATGCTTTTCGCAACTGTTCCTTCCTGCTTAATTTTTTTTTCAGAGTGAGTTCAGTTATTTAACACAGTCATACTTGAAACTACAAAGTTATTAACTACAATGCTATAACTTTGTAGTCTTATACTTTCTAGTTAAAAGAAGTAGTTCGACTGCGGAAGAGGAGCTTATTGCATAATCCAACCAACTATTCTATCCGCCTTCGTCCTTCTTGTAAGATAACATGCCAATCCACCTTTTGTGATTCCTCTGCTGGAATATTCAAGTGCCGGTATTACTGCTAGCGAGAACCTTTACGACTCTACATCCAATCAATTGTCGTATGAATGAAATTACGGGAGGCAAACCAGGGCAGTGGTAACTTTATTATTGGCGTTATATTATTGAAGACACTCTCAATATTCATAAATAATAGCCAGCGGAGCTGCTTTAGTCGGATGAGAATGGTAAAAAAAATAAATTAACAAAATAGGTAAAAAACATGTTTGGGTAAGGTTGCCACCTTTTTTGTTGATTAAATTAAAAAAGTAATAGTAGTCATAAAATGTTCATTACATCTCTAAACTCTAAATTGAAAAATAATTTTTTTTTTAGAAAATTTTTGGCGAGGAGTTGCCACTTTTTTGAAAATTTTAATGAATTAAATTGATAAATTCCAAACTATAATATGAGCAACAATTTGCGGGAATATAAAATATACACAATTTTAAATATTTCTGAAGAGCGTTGCCACCTAATTAAAATTTGTAACAAAAATTGAAAACGTTGAGAAATTATTCATTTCAATATATGTAGTTGGCGAAAGAGATTTAAGTGATGCTTATATAAATTTTTTTTCTTTTAACTTTTTTTTTTCTATGAGCGCTTTCGAAATATTTTATTGATTCGGAAATTCACAGGAATTCAGGTAGAGCTAATGTTGGGAAGCTTTTAAATTGAACTTTAAAATATGACAATAGTCTTCCCTTTTTTTTTGTATATGCCAAAATTGTATTTCTTTAACTATATATATACGTGTACATTTTTTGAAGCATCTGGTAACACTACTTGTTGTGTATTAACGTTCGTACTAAAGGTTATCGTTTATCAATGTTCATATAATACTGGTACATACATATATAATATGTAAACAAGTACTGTTGGCTGTCTCATTCTTCGAAAGCAAAATACACTAACATGTATGCACATATGTATATGTAAATAATCCTCAGGTTACTTTACATAACAACCGCTACTTGTACAAAGCGTTATTGAACTCTATAATTAATGCAATATTGATGAGTTTGCCATCTACTTGCCGCTAACTGTAAGGCAATAAGCTACAACAGAAACATATTCTTCCACACAAAAGACGCATACGAGGGGATTAACAAAAGTTCGGCAAGTTGACCAGAAAAAAAAATTCTTTTTGCATTTATTCATAATCTTTGTCCCTTTCATTTTCTCCACATAATCGCCATTGATTTCAATACATTTCTTAAGCCTATAGATCCACTTCTGAAAACAGTCTTCAAAATTTTGCTTTTTAAGCTTATCAAGACCAGCATTAAACGCATTAATTATCTCCTCCCAGAATATGATGCTGGACGTTTTTCTTCGATCACAGAGATCGCAATAAAATTACTTCTTACTTCAGCAGTGTGAGAAAGCGCGTTGTCATTTCATTCTTTCATCCTGTTTTCCATCAAATTTTTGAAAACTTTTGGTAAGCACTCTTCGGTGTACCATTTTGCAGTTACCGTCTGATCCTTTTCCAGTGGATTTTAGATCGACTGATTTTTGTTGCTAAGATTTTACGGGTGAGTTTGCTCCTGTATTCTCGTATTTGTTAAGGAAAAATTTAGCAAAATGCACTGGAGCTTCTTTTTGGGTATCATTTAGAATTCGTTCCATATGCAATTTGGCATTCACTGAATATTTGTATTGGCTGTAAGTCACGACTAAACCCGAAGAGAATCACATGACAAATTTCTGTTTACGTTGCGTTCTAACATTTGAAAGGAAGACTTATAAAGTAATGGCAAAGGCTTTGGTATTTTTAGATTTAACAAAAACCAATTGACATTCACCAATTGACCGAACTTTTTTTAATCTCCTCGTACATACATACTAGTACACTTGTGGATATAAACCATTGAATGTAGATACATAACATGGGATTAACGAGGTTAATTTTCATACGATATGCCTCACAGTTACCTGTCTGTGTGCTGTATACTAATATTTACATTCTCATGAAAATACAGGTAAATTCATAACTCTAGTTAACACCCACTTATAGGTAAATAACACCAACTAACTTAATCGCATTAAGTATCGGTTATTTAACGGTGCAAGTGCACGTGATGTTGCCCTTTCTTTTCAGAGTGCGTTTATGCACAACGAAAGCATTTAAAAAGCAAAATGTGAAGAACTTAATTTTTATTTAAAAATTTCTATTTTTTTTTGTGTTGAAATTAACCTGTTTTCTTATAAATTTAAATTGAAAAGTAAAAATGCACTGCCCACATAGCTAGCATGGCGTAGTAAAATGGTTTTATATGCCGTGACCCATTATTTTTTATGCTTTGAGGTATATGTATACATCTACGCGCAAACTTAAGGAGTATGTAATTAATAGGCGGTTGTAAAAATGCCGTAAAATTGTACGTATATATATGAGTTTAGTATTTATAGAATTAAATGCGCTGAAGTGTATGCTTGAAGTGCCAAAGTAATTAAAATTCACTAAAATTTTTGTTCTTGTGGATTTTTATGCGTTTACGTCTTGGTGTGATGAGCACTTTTTAGAAAAATATAATATATTAAAGGACTAATTATTTAAGAACAGAAATGGTATACGTTATGAGTATTTTCTTTTAAATCGCTTTATAATCAATATACAGCGATTCAAAAATTTTCAATCATCAATAATTGTTAAATTTTCAATTTTAACTAATCGCTCAAAAAGTAATAATTAAAATGATTTTATACTTTTAGTATTTAATTGTTTTATATCAGATATAATTTTTATTTTCGATTTTTATATTTTCACTCAAAAGTAATGATTATATCTAAACTTTAAATATTTTTTATAAGAAATAATAATCAGTGTTTTGATCTTTCATCAAAAATATTCATTAGAATTTGGACTTAAAAATTTCCTCAAAAATACATAATTGTTTTTTGAGTTTTATTTTTCTTATCAAAAATAAAATTTTATTTCTGAGAAAAATTGTTGCTTTCAAAAATAACAATTTGATTTTTATTTTTTTGATCACCACGAATCGCTCAAAAGGTCCTTTTCAATAAATGATAAGTGATATAGCATCTGCAATGTATGTGTTAGAAACTTACATCAGATTTAAATACATTCTTAAGTTTTTCCACAGAAAAATTCACTGAATTTGGATAAATATTTTCTACCATAATTTTTTTAAGGGGTTATGCCACTCTAGGATTTTCAAAAAATCGCTTTTTTTTTGCTTTAAATAGTTCCTTAGGGTCTCAGAAATAACATATTGCAGGATTATGGCTCGGAAAAATCTCTAAATAATTTATTTTCGAAGTTCCTTGCAAGGCTGCACGGTACGCACACGGTACAACTTAAAACTTTAAACGCGTTTATCTCCAAACTACATTTTTCGAGTTGGCCGAACCAACAACTTCCAACCGATTAGGTTCAAATTTGACACACATCTTTAAAAATACATTTTTTAAGGTATCACGTAGGATTTTTTTTTTATTCTATATAGTTCATTTGTTATTAACAATTAACTGATGATTTTTTAGTCGAAATTAGAAAGTTTAACTTTAGAAGTGCGCCATTTGATCATGAATCAATATATCGAAAAAATCCTACGTGTTACTTTAGCTTTTGTAATATATAATAAAAAAAAATTTAGATACTCAAGATATTTCAAAATTTACAGGAGCAGTTAGTTCGGCCACGTACCCCTTGAACCATAGAGGAGTCGAAAGGGGACCGCTACAGCGCCACCATTCTTCAAGAAATATTTATAAGAAATTATTTTTTTACACCTAAAAAGATGTATAATAAACTTCTTATATTATATTTTTAATTGATTCTATGGTTTTTCTAAAAAAATGCACATATCTTCTGCTCAAATATAAACGAGACTTTATCCATAACTCGACAAGGAGAAGACATATGGCCATACCTTTTCTTTGCTTAGGTTGGCAGGACTGTTATATGTTTACATGTCAAATTTGAGCGCGATCTGTAACATAGTTTTTTTTTTTACGGCACTATAAACAAGTCAACCTCGAGTGTGTTTTTCGAATTTTACTATGGAAATTAACGTTGAGCAAAGATGTTTGTTTGAAATTTTGTTATTCCAATGGAATAAGTGCGACGGACGCAATGAAAATGTTGCAGAAGGCATACGGGGAGTCTTGCCTATCACATGCACGTATTTTTGATTGGTATAAGTCGTTCAAGGACGGCCGTACATCGCTGGAGAACTTGCCCCATGATCGTCGTCCAGCAACGTCAATAAACGAAGAAAACGTCGAAAAAGTAAAGAAAATTGTGTTGGAAAATCGTCGTGTGACTCAAAGAGAGATAGCTAGTGAGCTCAACATATCAAATGGATCCGCTCATAGCATTATTCACGATGTTTTGGGAATGAGACGTGTGTCTGCTCGACTTGTTCCAAAATTGTTGCTCATACGTCTCGTCTTGTACGCGATTATTTGACCAAGAACAACGTAAACATTGTTCCGCAAGCACCGTATTCACCCGACATGACACCGTGTGACTTTTTTCTTTTCCCTAAACTCAAATTGCCGCTTCGTGGAAAGCATTTTCAGTCGATTGAAGTCATAAAAGAGAATTCGAAGAAGGAACTGAAAGCCATACTTAAAGCGGCCTACCAGAAGTGTTATGAAGATTGGAAAAAAAGGTGGCATATGTGTATCGCCTCTAATGGTGACTATTTTGAAGGGGATAATATAAATATTGAAGAATAATTAACCGTTTTTGTTTTATTGAGCCAGTCTCGTTTATAATTGAGCAGAAGGTAAAACACCTAGTTTTTCGGTCTCTAGAGTGGCATAACCCCTTAAATAAAAAGATAATATCATGAAAATTTGCTTTTACTTTACATAATAAGAAAATAAATTTTTCCTGCGATAAGTGGAAGTTTTTGATTTTTTTCATTGAAAAACTAAAAAGAATGATGATTTTCGATACCGGTTTAAGAAGTCGTTCGGGGCTAAGTGCAATTAAAATGATAATTTACCTCTTTTCACATATATCGATTTTTTTATATAAAATCGTTACTTAACTCGAGTTAATCCCTAATAACAATTATTTTGATAGGCAGTAACAGTCATCATTAAGAAGGTTTTAGGATTCAAAAGTTACTTAAGTTTATAGAAATGTATAAAACTTATTAAGGTAATTTTTTCCTTTTCAACTAACTTAAACTATTTATCTAACTAAAAAATAATCGAATTATGTGTATACATATACCAGGTGTACAAGTATGAAATGTCGGTTCGAACATATAGATGTCTCGCAAACGTAAATATTTATCGATTGTCATAAAACTTTGACCTTGTGAAGTGTCAACCTTGACTGTCGAACCACCATAGTTTTGCGCGAATCGAGCGTCATTATCGTTTACTCTCAGTGCAGTCAACATGTCGAGTTTCGTGCCGAATAAAGAGCAAACGCGGACAGTGTTAATTTTCTGTTTTCATTTGAAGAAAACAGCTGCGGAATCGCACCGAATGCTTGTTGAAGCCTTTGGCGAACAAGTACCAACTGTGAAAACGTGTGAACGGTGGTTTCAACGCTTCAAAAGTGGTGATTTTGACGTCGACGACAAAGAGCACGGAAAACCACCAAAAAGGTTCGAAGACGCCGAACTGCAAGCATTATTGGATGAAGACGATGCTCAAACGCAAATACGGCAAGCTACCAACAACAATTGATCAATTTGAACCGTGCGCTTCAGAGAAAACGACCGGAATATCAAAAAAGACAACACAAGGTCATTTTTCCCCATGACAACGCTCCATCACATACGGCAAGAGCGGTTCGCGACACGTTGGAAACACTCAATTGGGAAGTGCTTCCGCATGCGGCTTACTCACCAGACCTGGCCCCATCCGATTACCACCTATTCGCTTCGATGGGACACGCACTCGCTGAGCAGCGCTTCGATTCTTACGAAAGTGTGAAAAAATGGCTCGATGAATGGTTCGCCGCAAAAGACGATGAGTTCTACTGGCGTGGAATCCACAAATTGCCCGAGAGATGGGAAAAATGTGTAGCTAGCGACGGCAAATACTTTGAAGAAATGATTTTTTCTTTTTCCACAAAATTTAACGTGTTTTTTTATTTAAAAAAAACGACAATTCATACTTGTACACCTGGTATATGTATGGATACCAGTTTAACTGTGGTTTCATAATGCTGATAATATTAACTGAAATTTTTTTTAGATAACATAGAAATATCTTTACAAAACTTGATATTTTGACTGCCAAAAGACTAAATTCATGTCAAGATATTGAGAAAATTCGATAACCAATTAATATCAAAAAAGATCTAGTTTTTAAATTTAAATTATAAAATTCATACTCCAGAAAAAATGTCAAGTTAATAATAACTATAATTAAAACAATTTAATTTTTAACGATTAAATTAATATAAGTTATTTGTAAACAAGATAATTTAGAGATCACAATTAAAAGAAAATAAATAATATTGTTACTAATGGTTTTTACGAAATTTCTTTTCGCTCTGAGAATTAGTTACTTTAATAATAAAAATATTGCGTTAAACTCAAAATATACCTTTCATAATTACCTTCTTTTTACTTTCTTTTCTTTTTCTTCTTAGGCTACCTTATTTTTAATATTTATTTATCTCTTTCTAAGATTTATATTTAGTAATGATTTCCTTATTTCTTACAATAATTTCTTAATTTATTTTTATTAATTTTGCTTAAAAATATTTTTTTTTGTTTGAATTCTGTATTTTTCTTCAATATATTTTAATGTTTCTTTAACCAATGATTTTATTAGTAATAATTTCCTCTTAATTTTAAAATTATATTAAAAATATGTTTCTTCGATATATTAATTTTTATATGTGATTTCCTTATTTCCAAAATTAAATATTAATTTAGTTTTAATATTTGTATATTTTCTTTTATTTTAACTTAAAGTTTTTAATTAATTTTTAATGCATATATCTTTTTCTCTATTTATTAAACTAATAACTAATTTTAAATAATGTCTTCTTCTTTTCTGAAATTAATTTTTAACTTACAGTTAAAATATAAATATACAATATTTCATTTAAGGTAACTTTAGATTAATTCTTAATATATTTGTAATATTTCTTTGTTTCTTAAAATAGCTTTTATTTCTTTTAGGTGGTTTTACCCCTGAAATTATTTTAAAAATTATCTTTAAATTGATATTTATTTTGAATTAAATTATAAAATTTATTCTTTTTTCTGAAAATTAATATTATGGTTTCCTTCAATTTATTTTTTATAATAATTTTTTTAATGACTTTCATTTTCATAAATTAATTATTAATTTATTAATATTAATAAAATAAATTTAAAGCTAAAAATAAGCAAATTATTTATTTATTTTATTTGAAAGTTTTAAGATTATGATAGTGCGAGAAACAAAAACACATTTATATACATATAATAAATCATATTGAGGAAAAAATAAACTTGACTGTTTCTTGATTTCCCTAAAATTTTGCTTGACAAAATTTAGAAATTTTTATATATCCAATTTTTTTTTTTAAATTCAAGTTCAAAATTTTTTAAAATGTTAATACTCTCTACAAATTTCCAACTTACACAGTTGCTTTGAATTGTGTCAAGTTAACAAGAACTCAAAATCACTAACTCACTTACTCACTCACTCGTTCACATAAACACCAAAAACTTTTGCCTTCTACTTACTGTTATTACAGTTATTTCCGTAACTTTAAAGCTCATTTCTTATGCTGTCAAACTTTTTGAGTGACAATGTAAATTTTCTGAACACGTGTACAAACATACGAAAAACAACTATGCATACCGTACGTACATACGTGCATACATATGTATGTGCATGCTTGTTCCTCATAATTGCCTTTGTTGTCCACTCTTTGTTGTCTGTTGTGTGGTCAATGAAATTCCAATGCACTGTAGTAACAGTTTTTCTCTGGGCAATAAATCGCATAAAGAACTTTTTATCTGCTTTTTATGTCAAATGCAAGCTGAAAAGGAGAAGCCGTAATGTGCCCACAAATGGGTATGAAGATAATTCATTAATAATTTCTGGGCGTTATAGTATGTAAGTATGTACATACGTGTATGTAGTCGTACAAGAGTATGTAAATGTAAATTTCTAGAAGAAACTGCTGTTTTTGTTTTCAATAATAAACTGAATAACGTGACGCATGCGCTTCATTTCGAAAAAAATGCCAACGAATGAAAAAAAACATTTCAACAAAGAAATGCATTCGACCTAATTGTTTAAATAGTGGGAAGTGTATAAATGTGTGCATATCTGTACCAAAAAAACAAAAAAATAAAAAGAAAGAAATAGAAAAATAAAAAAAAAAAATAAAAAAAAAAAAATAAATAAAAAAATAAAGTAGAATAAGAAAATAGAAAATGAAATAAAGAAATAGAAAATGAAATAAAAAAATAGAAAATGAAATAAGAAAACACAAAATAAATTAAAATAAATAAAATAAAATAAAATACAAAAAAATAAAATAAAATAAAATAAAATAAAACAAAATAAAATAAAATAAATAAAATAAAATAAAATAAAACAAAATAAAATAAAATAAAATAAAATAAAATAAAATAAAATAAAATAAAATAAAATAAAATAAAATAAAATAAAATAAAATAAAATAAAATAAAATAAAATAAACTGAAATAAAATAAAATAAAATAAAATAAAATAAAATAAAATAAAATAAAATAAAATAAAATAAAATAAAATAAAATAAAATAAAATAAAATAAAATAAAATAAAATAAAATAAAATAAAATAAAATAAAATAAAATAAAATAAAATAAAATAAAATAAAATAAATTAAAATAAAATAAAATAAAATAAAATAAAATAAAATAAAATAAAATAAAATAAAATAAAATAAAATAAAATAAAATAAAATAAAATAAAATAAAATAAAATAAAATAAAATAAAATAAAATAAAATAAAATAAAATAAAATGAAATAAAAAAAATAAAATAAAATAAAATAAAATAAAATTGTAAAAATAAATTTAAAATCTTGTCCAATAATATTTAAAAAATATTTTGAATTTAAATTATAAAGCTAGCAGCACTTTGTGCTGTGTTCTAACAAAATAGACAATTATGTAGTATTTACATATGTAAATTGTTCCTCACTTTTCGCTCAGCGCATTTTAATTTACTAGCATAACCGCTGAAAGCGCTATTTAAATGTATACCACTTCCTTTTGTTCGCACAAAGACAGTCAGAAAGTAAAATGTTGCACACATCTACCTCCAGGAGTTTGGTGTTGAGTCTTTATTTCGGCAAATTCAATGATGTGCAGTGGTGTGACTGTTATAGCCGCCAGTGTATGCCTGCTGCAGACAATTATGTAAATTTGAGCGTGAATTTTAGTTTATTTCTTTTCTTCTGATGGCGAAAAAGTAAAGTGAAAATCAGTTCATGAGCAAGCTTAGCACCTGGAATGTCCGTAGGCAAAATTTTGCGAAAGAAGCTTCTTAGTCCGCGTTTTACTTGACGTCTGAGCTGGTTTGAGCTGTTTGTGTGTGACTCATACCTTTCATTGTTCTTTCGCCTTGCTTTTTTTGGGCTGCGGAGGAAGCGTGAAACTTGTAGTCTCTCTAATGGCGGCTCAAATTTAATTGGTTTGTAGGCACCTAACATGAATACCATTGTTCATTGTAAGATAGAAAAGCGGGGTAGCGCTGTGAAAGCAAATTGCTAAATAAATACACAATGTTTTCTTTTTTCTTTTCCTTCTTTATGTTTTTTTCCTTATTTTATTTTGCAAAAAGTTTGTGGAAAATTTCTCAACTGCAAATTAATGGCCAACATAGGTCCGCCTGGCCTAATTAATATGCTCAGAATGCTTGTTGAATTTAACGCTTAGCTGGAGTCAGAGCTTAGTCTTTAACAGTAACTTTTGGTTGGAAATTGAGGCGTTGGAGCGAAATGCGGCACAAATACACATTCACCTATTTCTCAATACAAACGAACGAACATTACTTTTAAATTTCACTTTCTTTTGCCATTACCAATTACGTTCGTTCATAAAATTCTTCGTTTCCCGGCAAAAGCATTCTTCTAGCAGTCGTCTTTTTGATTGCTTCACGTTTAAAAACATTTCTATTCGACTCACGGAGGCAATGTAACTTTTTATTTTTGTAATGAGTGCGAATGTTAGACAGACGGGTATATTAGAGTTTAAACCGCATTAAACCTAAGCTTTAAAAACCCGTTAGAAATCCTTAGTTTGTTTTGTTGAGCAACTTTTATTGCTTAGCAAAATATTTTTTGTAATACTATTTTTTGTTTGGACAACATTATTGTTTAACGTTTTTTATTTTAATTTTAAAAATATTTTTTAACAATATTTTTTGTTTGGATAAAATATTTGTTTAACATTTTTTTATTATTTTTAAAATTTGAGCTTAGCAACATTTTTGGCTTAATTTAGCAATATATTTTGTTTAGCAAATCTAATTTTGAAACCCCAATTTTTGGATATAAATAATGTTTTTGAACAAAATGATTTTTTTATGTGCTTATTTTTATTTCCAGCTATAATTGATTTTTATAATTATTTTAACATAAAAATTCTCATTATCTCTCATTTTATAAGTTGAAACAAAGTAACAAATTTTGAACAATTTTACTTTCCAGAAGCTTAATTTAATTTTAATCTCTTTTTAGCGAAAGCGCATAGCAATTGGTTTTAGTTGAGCTTTCTGCTTCAGGTACAATATACAAAGCATTTGCTTAAATACATACGTTTATGTACATATATACAATATGTACATACAGTTTATGCAGTTGATTATTTTCGGTTCTTTGTTTTTCGGAAAAATAACAATATATGGGTCATAAAAATTGATACTATTTTGCTAATTGTATTGATATTCAACATCTCTGGAAAACCCGTTAGCTAAATAACAATTAAAATATAAAATGAAAAATGTCAACTAATTATTTTTGATGGTCTCAATATAAAAACAATCACAATTGCACAGGCTTTCACTAAAGTACAAATTGAAATAATATTTTGTCACAGATCAGACATAAATGAAAGTTGAATGAAGTTAACTAAAGAAAAATTTAATAATAAAATTAAAAGTTTTAATTCAAACATTGAATGTTCGAGAATATTTAGGCGCAATTGGTTTCGAAAATTATATTTATTTTATTTTACTTGAATCTATTCCATTCTATTTTATTTTATTTTTTCTGTTATATTTTTTTATTAGATTTAATTAGTGTTTAATTTTTTCTGCTTTTTATTTAAGTTAATATAATTTATGTTAGTTTAGAATGAATTTAACTTATTTTATTTGATTTTATTTTATCTTTATTTGATTTTATTCTTTTTGTTTTTATTTTTTTGTTTGATTAAATAATTTAGTTTAATTTATTTTAGTTTATTTTATTTTATTTTATTTTATTTTAATTATAGTATTTCATTCTAGATTGTTTTATTTAATTTATTTTAATTTTTTTTTAATTTTTTTTTTAATTTAGTTATATTATTTCATTTTATTTTCTTTTATTTTACTTTATTTTATTTTTTTTATTTTAATTTATTTTATTTATTTTTTAATTTAAATTATTTTATTTTGTTTTATTTTATATTGTTTTATTTAATTTAATTTTTTTAAATTAATTTAATATTATTTTATTTTAATTATTATTTTCTTATTTTGTTGTCAGTTAGTTCATTTACTTTGTTTTATTTTATTTGATTATATTTTATTTTCTTAAATGTTATTTTATATTATAATATTTTAATTTATTTTTGATTTTGTTTTATTTAATTTAATTTTTTAAATTAATTTAATATTATTTTATTTTAATAATTATTTTCTTATTTATTTTATTTTAAATTATTTCATTTTATTTATTTCAATTATTTTCTTACTTTATTTTATTTTAAGGTATTTTATTTTATTTTAATTATATTTTCTTATATAATGTTATAATGTTTTATTTATTTATTTCAATTAAAATTTTCATATTTTATTTTATTTTAAGATACTTTTATTTTTTTTAAGTTTATTTTTGTTTTCTTCTATCTCATTTTATATTACTTTATTTTATTATATATTATAATTTTTTTTGTTCATATTTTATTATTTTTTTGCTTAATTAATTCACTTCAACTTAATTTTATTTTATATTAATTAATTTTTTTATTATTTTAAATTAGTTTAATATTTTTTAAACTAATTTATTTTAATATATCTTAATTTCTTAATTTGTTTGTTTTAGCTTATTTGTTTTAATTTAACTTTATTTAATTTTAGTTTTTTTATTTTAATTATTTAATTTAAATTTATTAATTTTTTTTTTTTGTATATATTCGTATTTGAATATTATTTTAGCTTGTACTTTACTTTGTTTTAGTGCATTTTATTTTTTATTTCTTGTTTTTTGCGAATAATTTTTGTTATAAATTTTTTTTTTCTCAATATTTTCCAATATTTTTTATTGGTGTTATCTGTTATGGGAGGAAAATTGTACAGATTGAAATTTTCTTACATTTTGCTCATCAACCTGCACGTAGAGCAAACATTTTTCCTCAACACTTTTCATTTTAATACCTCATTTAACAGTGACCAGCATTCAAAACGGAACTCAGTCACAGAATCTGCATTCAGTCGCACTCGTTTTCTATCCACATTAATAAATCTGAAAATATGTAGTTTTCATAACTTTTGTTTTAACTTACCGGAAGCGAAAAGATTCATTTACATAAATTTCTGCTAATAATGCTAATTCCTTTGAAAGGCATAACTTTACTTTTTTCAACTACACAGCATCCGGACCCACAGCCTTTCTTTATCCCAACGATAAACTGCCAAAAAGTATATTTTACAATTCGCTATTTTCCCAAAAGGGAGAGAAAGTAGTAAAGGAACTGTTGTTAAAATTCTCAACTTTTCACGGCAAACTCACGCATACACACACCTACACACAGCCACCGACAGTCGGCGTCGCTTTCATTTGTTCCTTCATTAGCGGCATCTGTAGCAGCCACAGACGCAGTCGGCGAACGGTGACAGCAGTAACGACAGCAATACCAAAGCTATAATTCCATTGCGTTCAGTCGTTGGCTACAATGACAACTGTCAGGAGACGTGTAATAAAAGCCGCCAACGAGCGCGCGACTTTCTGCAGTTTATTTTTTAGCACAACGCAACTTCATGACTTTCAAGAAAGAAAACTTTTTTCTGCCTGTGCTTTTAAGTTCATTGTTTTGTTTTGTTCATTGCTGAGGGCCATTTTTTAGGGAATGTTCGGTATGTTGCGCATCGTAAAATTGTATATAGACCAAGGCATAAACATATTTCGATATAGGTATGTATGCACATTCATTTTATAGGCAACGACAAACTTTGTGTTAATGAAAAATATTTCTTTATTATTTGCTTTTTTCCCTTTTAAGGTACAGATAAATTACTAGACTTTTATTGAGTCAAGGGAAAAGATCTTAAAACAGACTATGACTACTTGGCAGTTTCTTGTTAACAAATTATGTGTGGAAGTTTTGTGTTGTCAAATAGCAATTATTATAACAAATGGGGCAAAGTTTTTACATGAATTTTTTACTGAAGATATGATTTGAATGCACTTTTTTCTACGTAAAAATATTTTTATTTTTATTTATTTCGTTTTTTATATTTTGTCTTAGTTTAGTTTTTTGGTTATATTGTTTATTGCATAATACTTAGTTTCGTGTTTGGTTTAATTTTATTTAACTGGTTTCAATTTTATTTATTTCATATTAGTGTATTTTATTTTTTATATTTTATATAAATTTGTTTTATATTTTTTCATTTTTTCTCAATTCATTTTGTTTTATTTTCTTATTATATCTATTTTTAAATTTTATTTGAGTTTTTACTTTTTCAGTATCAGTTTATTTTATTTTGTTTTAGTTTCCTTTTTTTTATTTATTTGTTTTATTTTATTTTGACTATTATTAATTTTAATTTATTCTATTTTATTTTAGTTTATTTATTTTATTCTATTTAATTTTAGTTTATTTTACTTTATTTTATTTTATTATATTATTTTGTTTTATGTTATTTATTTTTGATTTTAATTTACTTTATTTTATTTTATTTTTTTAATTTTATTTATTTTATTTCATTTTGTTTTATTTCAATTAATTTTATTTTATTTTGTTTTATTTTATATTAGTGTATTTTATTTTATTTTACTTTATTTTATTTAAATTTTTTTTATTTTATTTAAACTTTTTTTTATTTTATTTTAATATATTTTATTTTATTTAATTTTATTTATTTTATGTCATTTTATTATATTTCATTTTATTTTATTTCAATTAATTTTATTTTATTTTGTTTTATTTTATATTAGTGTATTTTATTTTATTTTACTTTATTTTATTTATTTTTTTTTTATTTTATTTTAATATATTTTATGTTATTTAATTTTATTTATTTTATTTCATTTTGTTTTATTTCAATTAATTTTATTTTATTTTGTTTTAATTTATGTTAGTGTATTTTATTTGATTTTATTTTTTTAATTTTATTTTATTTTATTTTATTTTATTTTATTTTATTTTATTTCATTTTGTTTTATTTCAATTAATTTTATTTTATTTTGTTTTATTTTATATTAGTATATTTTATTTTATTTTATTTTATTTTACTTTTTTATTTTATTCTTTCTGGTTTATTTTGATTTAATATAGTTTTATTTTATTTATTTTATTTCATTTTGTTTTATTTCAATTAATTTTCTTTTTTTTCTTTTATTTTATTTTATTTTATTTTATTTTATTTTATTTTATTTTATTTTATTTTATTTTATTTTATTTTATTTTATTTTATTTTATTTTATTTTATTTTATTTTATTTTATTTTATTTTATTTTATTTTATTTTATTTTATTTTATTTTATTTTATTTTATTTTATTTTATTTTATTTTATTTTATTTTATTTTATTTTATTTTATTTTATTTTATTTTATTTTATTTTATTTTATTTTATTTTATTTTATTTTATTTTATTTTATTTTATTTTATTTTATTTTATTTTATTTTATTTTATTTTATTTTATTTTATTTTATTTTATTTTAT
Organism: Ceratitis rosa; assembly: GCA_037013455.1. NCBI lineage: Eukaryota > Metazoa > Arthropoda > Insecta > Diptera > Tephritidae > Ceratitis > Ceratitis rosa. The sequence goes on from JAWMAG010000012.1 coordinate 14,385,796, forward strand.
TTTATTATATTTTATTTTATTTTATTTTATTTTATTTTATTTTATTTTATTTTATTTTATTTTGTTTTGTTTCATTTTATTTAGTTTAATTTACTTAATCTTATTTTTTTATGTTATTTTGTTTTATTTTACTTTAAATTATTTATTTTTTTTTTAGTTTATTTTATTTTAAGTTACTGTGTTTTATTTTGTTTTATTTTATTTATTTTAATTTTGTTTATTTTATTTTTATTTTATTTTATTTTATTTTAAATAATTTAATTTAATTTTCTTGATTGGATTTGATTTGATTGGATTTGATTTAATTGGATTTGATTTGATTGGATTTGATTTAATTGGATTTGATTTGATTGGATTTGATTTGATTGGATTTGATTTGATTGGATTTGATTTGATTTTATTTTATGTTTTCTATTTTCTATTTTATTTTATTTTATTTTATTTTATTTTATTTTACACTATTTGAATTTACTTCATTTTATTTTATATAATTTAATTTTTATTTTCCTTTAAAATATTATATTATGTTATTTTATATGGTATTTTATTTTATTTTATTTACTCTTATTTTATGTAATTTTATTTTGTTATATTTCATTGAATACAGTTTCATTCCTTTTAATTTTATTGTATAATATTTTATTATTTAATTTCAATTCATTTTATAATCTCTAATTTTTTTGTTGAATTTAGTTCATTTTAATTTTATCAACTGTTATTTTATTTTAATTATTTGTTATTGGTATTTAACTTTATTTAGACTAAAATTAACTAGTTAATCTTATCGTTTTAACACCAGTTTCTGAACTGGTACTAGTATTTTTACGGTTTACATTTTTTGACTCCAGTTCAAATGCATGTATTCCTTAGTCGACTCCTGTTTTTTTTAATTCAAATAGCTTCTCCCTAACTCACCATTGTCGCCGCTGCTATTGCTACTGTTACTGCAATTGCTGCCGCTGCCGCTTATTGACCTTTAGTAGCAATGTCGCGCTCTTTCATGTCATATTCGTGCCATCGATTCGTGAATAGTTGGCAACACGTTCATATGTGTGCTGCAATTAAAATGGTATTTTAACAATGATAAACTCCGAAATTCTAACTAACGATTTGAACACCAACAACAATTGGCACTTCAATGACCTCAAGTCTTTAATTTCATGGCATTGCTTGTTGGTTTCTGCTGATCTTCGAAGGTTTATTTGTTGGAATGTCTATGGCATTTGCCAATATTAGTTACATTAATGGAAAAAGAAGCCGATTTTGAGTGGTCCCAAACTAGTCTTTATTTGGTGTCAAAATAATAACGAATTGGTTGCACAGGACATCTTTCGAAAACCTTGGGAAATTATTCTCATACAGACAAAACTTTTACAGTGAACTCTTCTTAATGATGGCGTTCTTCTATTTTCTTTCTTAGTCAAAATAAATTTTTGAAATTTTAATCCGAATCTACTCAAATACATACACGTATATGCAACGTTTGCTTTCAAGTCATTTTTTAAAATAACAAAAATTTACATTAAAAACATATCAGCAGACAAATTCTCCAGCTTAGCACAGAAAACCTGCTGTGACAGCAGAATTAAAAAAAAAAAAAACACTTGAATGTATTTTAATTTCGCATTAAAAACTCTTTGCGTATGACAAACGTCCTAGGCAACTGACATAATCCTTGGCGAAGTGAAAGCAAGAGTACTGAGCG